>CATNEM010000269.1:682500-850000 GCA_950096795.1 Macrostomum cliftonense | reverse complement strand
GACGGCGGCTCCGAGCTGTCCAGCTTGATGGCTAGCGGCCGGGGACTGCTGCTCTGGTTGCGGTGCTGCGACTGGTGCTGGTGCGACTGCTGCGGCTGGTGCTGCGACTTTGAGCGGCGGGGACGGGCAAGCCTGGAAAGTTGGAATAAAAGTGACGATGACGATTAACATCCTAAAGGATAAACATCCTAGAAGATTAACATCCTAGAAGATTAACATCCTAGAAGATTAACATCCTAAAGGATTAACATCCTAAAGGATTAAAATCCTAAAGGATTAACATCCTAAAGGATTAAAATCCTAAAGGATTAACATCCTAAAGGATTAACATCCTAAAGGATTAACATCCTAAAGGATTAACATCCTAAAGGATTAACATCCTAAAGGATTAACATCCTAAAGGATTAACATCCTAAAGGATTAACATCCTAAAGGATTAACATCCTAAAGGATTAACATCCTAAAGGATTAACATCCTAAAGGATTAACATCCTAAAGGATTAACATCCTAAAGGATTAACATCCTAAAGGATTAACATCCTAAAGGATTAACATCCTAAAGGATTAACATCCTAAAGGATTAACATCCTAAAGGATTAACATCCTAAAGGATTAACATCCTAAAGGATTAACATCCTAAAGGATTAACATCCTAAAGGATTAACATCCTAAAGGATTAACATCCTAAAGGATTAACATCCTAAAGGATTAACATCCTAAAGGATTAACTTCCTAAAGGATTAACATCCTAAAGGATTAACATCCTAAAGGATTAACATCCTAAAGGATTAACATCCTACTAATCAGGAAGGATTCAAGGATTCAGTCTGTCAAATCTATTTTATAATACTTACTTAAACAAACCGCGCAGAAAGCCGCGCTTTCCTCCGGAGGACGGATGCTGCGAGATCAGTGTCTGCGCCTGCGGGATCGGCGGAGACGGTGAAGGCACGGATTGCAGCTGTAGCTGCTGATACTGCTGCTGCTGCTGCTGCTGCTGCCGCTGCTCC
Source organism: Macrostomum cliftonense (assembly GCA_950096795.1). NCBI lineage: Eukaryota > Metazoa > Platyhelminthes > Macrostomidae > Macrostomum > Macrostomum cliftonense. The sequence goes on along the minus strand of CATNEM010000269.1, from coordinate 848,990 downwards.
CTAAGCAGGCCGCCAGACGGTAGCGGAACAGTCGGCGGAAGAATCGGCGGCAGCGGCACCGGCACAGCCTCCGCCCTGTGCTCCATCAGCAGCATCGCCTGCCGACTCAGATGATCAACGGGGCCGCCGCCGCCGCCGCTGCCGCTAGCACACGCGGCGCGCAGCACGCCGACGGTGTTCTCATAGTCGGCCGACGACGTCGCCTCCTCTACGTCGCCGTTGCCAACAGGACGATGCAACGACGTAGCGGACAAAGCCGGCGACGAGGAATGCGACGATGAAGAATCGTAGCCGACATTATTGTTCTCGCTGTAGTACAGCTGGTTGCCGTTCCCGTGGCTAGCGTTGTCGTCGTTGTTGTTGTTGCTGTTGCTGTTGCTAAGCAACACAGCCGCTCGACGATTGAAGTTCAACGTTGGCAACGGACGGGACCCGTCGGGCATCGGGGAGAGGGGCGCTGAATGGGATCGAATGAAGGGGGAAAAACACAGTCAGACTACACAGTTGCTAGCTTGCACCTAGGCAGAATTAGCGACAAACCTGCGCTCCGGCACAGAGGCAAGTCGGCGCTGAACGCGGGCGCCGCTGCCGACGATCCCGACGCTAACGAAGCGTCTGCATTATTATCGACATTGTCGACAGCGTCGGCTACTGATCGACGCCTGGCGGTCCGATTCACGCGCAGTTGAACAACGCTGCACTGGGAGGGCGAGCTGGCAGCGCTACTGCAATGTGTGTGTGGGGAGGAGGTCTCAAGTCAGCTAGGAAAAGAAGCAATATAGAGGACACCCGGATTTTCGACTAGATGTACAGCCCATGGCGCACAAGATAATCTGGGCGGGATTAAAGCACCATCATGGCCTCCTAGAGTTGGGGCTCGAACTCACGACCTTTAAAATAAAATAACAATCGAAGCTCAACTCACTCCCTATTGATCGACCTGTCCTCAAGCAGCAATTCATCCAGTGAGCAGGAACGCCGCTTGGCGCACTCCTCTTTGGCGTTGCAGACGGCGGCTGTTGCGGCGGCGGCTGCGGCCGCTGCTGTGGTTGCCGCCACGGCGTCGCTGATTATTGTTGAAGATATGGACGGCGGAGGGGCCCGCGGGGGAGGAGGAGGAGGAGGCGCATCAGAATTAGAAGCGGTGAAAAATTTGTTTGCAGCAGTCGGGACGGCGAAACTAGCGGGAGTCGGGGGCAGAGGATCGGCGACTTGTCGTCGAGAATCAGCCTTGTTGGCCTCCTGCAATTTGAAAAAATGGTGCTAAAGCATCTAGCATGAGTTAATTACCCAAATAGTTGCATGCAGGCGCTCCATGCGCAAGCTGGCCTACTACTGTAAGTAGGCTGTGCGCACATTATCACATAAAAGAACAAGTTCTCAACCACAAGCTGCAGGCGGTTAAGTCAAAATCGTCATCAAAAAATGCGCCAGGGGATAAGTCGAAAATTGAAAACACTCGCAACTAATAATGTTAACCAGACTAAAATCAGGCAAACTAGCAAGCACCCACTTGTTATTATTATTGGTAGCTAGCGATTGATTTTAATTAGCACCGATTGGACAGTGACGAAGAGAGTCTCTGAAATAATTGATTGAAATGAAGCAAATGCCTACGGAGTTAATTAAATCAATCAAATAGAAAATAATCATAATATTACGTAATAATTTATGTTTTTTTGAAAATGATGATACTTCTATATGCAGTAGCAGTAATGTGAGCTGGGGGGAATTTAGACTGGGTGTTGCGGCCCCACCAGCCCGTCAGGACTGAGCAGCTAGCTGTACACAGCCCCCCGGATGCGCAGGGGGCTGTACATCTGGTCAAAAGATCGGGTGTCTACATTAACAAATTATACACAATCATACTACTAAGGTAATCATTAATTGCTACGCCGCAAACTCGATTTAAATACACGTGTTAAAGCGCTGAGGTCCATGCACTGTTTGACCATCTACAAACTGACCGACTAAAAATTCATCACTTTCACTTTCAACTTGGTTAAGCTCTAATTAGCAACAGTGACCTAAACAGCCATAGCCCCAGCTCTATTGGTTCGTTCGGCCTTACCGTATTCAGGGATAACCAATGCATGACCCCCCAGTGTAAACAGTACCAATAGAAAAGCAGGCTCCCTAAAGCTAAATAGTAATAGGCAAGCATAATTTTTTTCAACTTCGTTAACGACCAGTCCGTTAAAGTTACTTTCTAAAAATTTAGCCATAATGGCGTTAACTTGAAACGAAACTAACAGCTTTTAATCGTTACTTTGTTAAAAAGTTAATCGTTAAAAAAATCGTTATTTTATTTTTTCCAGAAATTTTGCCTGCCTAAATTGGCTGTGTCATCGGGACTGACTTGACTACTATGAGTAGGGCCTCAAGACTGAATGAAAACTAACGGACTTGATTAACTTTAACTTTCATCGTTAAAAATTTAGCAAAACAATTTTAGCGGACTAAAATGTTTTTTAAATTCGTTAGCTAAAGTTAAACCTTTTTAATGTGTTAGTGCCCATCACTGCCAAGAACAACTAAAGAAAAATAAGCAATGAAAACTCGCGGCGGCAGCCCTAGTAGCGAACTGGTCTCCCCCCCCCCAATCCCGAAGCAAACTCACCAGAGGCAGTGGCGGAGGTTGCTGCTTCTCCTGCTGCGGCGTCGGCAACCGATTGTCTTCGCTTGAGCCCGAATTGGAGGCTGCAGAAGGGCGAGCTGTCGCCTCGGCCAGGACTGGCAGCAGCGGCGGCGAATGGTGCACGTCGGCGCTGACTGTGACGCTGCCGCTGCTGCCGACGCTGCTGACCGTGTTGGTGCTGGGCGCCGGTGGCCAACCGCTGCCACCAGGATTCGAATCCTGCTGCTGCCGACTGTGCGCCTGGGCAGCTCGCCTGTTCTGCTGCTGCTGCGCCCTGCTGGACTGCCGTCTGGCTATCGACAGTCTGAGGCAGCCGCCGGGGCCGCCGCATTCGCGTATAGCGCGACGCAGGGTGGCCGTCGCCTCCGCGTTGCTGACGCCCTGGAGGGAGTAGCTGTTCACCGACAGCAGCTGGTCGTTCTCGCGTAAGCGGCCGTCCTGCGAAAAGCCACAACCCAGTGCCTGTGAATCACCTCAGCACCCAAAATATCCTCAACAGCCACAACCCAGTGCCTGTCAATCACCTCACTGCCCAAAATATCCTCAAAATCCACAACCCAGTGCCTGTGAATCACCTCACTGCCCAAAATATCCTCAAAAGCCACAACCCAGTGCCTGTCAATCACCTCAGTGCCCAAAATATCCTCAACAGCCACAACCCAGTGCCTGTCAATCACCTCACTGCCCAAAATATCCTCAACAGCCACAACCCAGTGCCTGTCAATCACCTCACTGCCCAAAATATCCTCAACAGCCACAGCCCAGTGCCTGTCAATCACCTCACTGCCCAAAATATCCTCAACAGCCACAACCCAGTGCCTGTCAATCACCTCCCCACTGCCCAAAATATCCTCAACAGCCACAACCCAGTGCCTGTCAATCATCAATAATTCCAATAAAGCCGCCGTCACGCAAACCCGCAGACCTTGTAGGCGGCGCCACCGCTAATAACGCTCTTCACAAAGACGCCTCGGCCGCCGCCGTTGCCGCCGCTGGATGCGAGGCTAGCGCTGCTTGAACCGGCAGCGGCATCGGCGGCAGCTGGCAGCGGCAAAGACTTGACGCTGACGCCGAGACTGCCAGCAGCGGCATCGGCTAGCGGAATGTCCAAGTTCAGTATCAATCGATCCGATTCACTGCCAGTTGAACCGGCGGCGTACGGCTGGCTGACGCCGGCAGAGACGGCCAAGTACTGAATTGTTAGGGAGGGCGAGACGGCGTGTTCGGATGGAGGATAAGCACGCTGCGGCTGCCAACTAATTTATATTCCCAAGGCTGAGCAAATAAAAGGCGCAGTAGCTATGTTTGCGCGTGCGGCAAATAAACCGATGGGTTTAGTGGCCTCCGCCTTACTAAGCGGCTCTTTATGAAACTAAATTCAGTTTAGCGCCTTGCCGATTGCTTTGTGTACCCGTGAGACTGTTATAAGCTCACTGATAAAGTGCATGACTGACTGACTGACTGACTGACTGACTGACTGACTGACTGACTGACTGACTGACTGACTGTTAATTGTGAAGAAGCCCAATGATCGCGGAGTAGACAGTAGCAAGTGGCCTAGTTGAACATTCTGAACTAGGCTGGATGAAGGACAAGACAGGAATTAATATTAATGCCACAAGCAGATGGCATGCAAGCCAATCGAAGAAGTAGAATTATTTTAGCTATGTCGAATTACACACACTTGGCCTGGGCTACACCTCAAGGCCGTGCAGTAGATACATAAAATATTTAAATTACAAAATTGATCTGCTATCTCGGTTGCCACAAGTCCCAGGCTTTCCAGAGGCAGAAGACAGCATTGGCGCACTAAATTCCCGACCTGAATACAGATAATGTCTTACTGCCGAATCAAGCAAATGATGCATGCACTGACAAAGCTGTCGTCAGTCAAGATTTAAACTCGGTCAGCATACGACAACTTTTTAGAACCAATTGCTTTTGAAAAATCATTTTAAACCATTGCATTGATAGGTACTGACGGCTTTCTGGCATTAAGTTATTTTTTCAAAATATGAATACGTAAAATATTGGTGGTTCCAATATATCTGACTGCCCGTCTGCCTGTCTGTCCTTAATCTGTCTGTCTGTCTGTCTGTATATCTGTCTGTTTATCTGTCTGTCTGTCTGTCGGGCTGTCTGTCTGTCTGTCGGTCTGTCGGTCTGTCTGTCTGTCTGTCTGTCTGTCTGTCTGTTTGTCTGTCTGTCTGTCTGTCTGTTCGTCTGTCTGTCTGTCTGTCTGTCCGTCTGCTCGTCTGTCTGTATGTCTGTCTGTATGTCTGCCTGCCTGCCTGCCTGTCTGTCTGTCTGTCTGTCTGTCTGTCTGTCTGTCTGTCTGTCTGTCTGTCTGTCACTCTGTCTTTTTGTCCGTCTGTGTCTCTATCTGACTGTCTATCTGTTTGTCTGTCTATTTATCTGTATGAAAATCAATCTGTCTGTCTGTCTGTCTGTCTGTTTGCCGTTAATATGTCTGTCTTCAGGTTCTCGCCTGTGCCTTTACTTGTCACTACGCGTAAATACAGCTGTTGAAAGTTAAAAAGTGGAAAGGGCGGATAAAGAGACAGACAGACGGACAAGCGGATGGAAAAGGCCAGCAGGGGAGCCAGTATGCATGCCAAGGAGCGATAGATTCCCGCACCCAGCAGCCAGCACTTCATCGCGCAGCGTACAGATGGAATCAGGCAAAGGCACTGGCGCATCAGCATGTGCGCAGTTAAAGGCCTGCCAAATTGCTCCCTCCGGGTGGCCAGCAGCCAGCGAGCCTCATAGCTGTGGGCACTTCACCCAGCCCGTATTGAATTTCAACAACAAAGATAAGAGGCCGCTGCCAAGCTAAGCAGCGCAATCCTTCAATTCAATAATGGATTACCCGTCTACCTTAGGCTATTCGAAAACACAGCTTACTAATCGTTAATCTTTAATTCCAGACGAGACAATTAGCTACTTTTAGTTTATTGCAGTATAGTCGAAAATGTTATTTACAAAACATATCGGCCCAACAACAACCAGCTAAGTTTCTGTCTTCTAGCTATCTAATCCTCGTATAAGCAGATCTGTCTCAGGACTGATAGCAATCCGGAAGAGCAGACTAGAAGATTAAGAGGAACAAGGCAAAGAGGAGAAACAGGAAGTAATTTTGCGCATACACACATACGTGGCCCAGCTCACCAAAGCTACGACCCGGATATGCATTTTTACCCTACTCATACTCGAGCTGATCGCCAACAGTAAAAAAGGGTTGCAGGGACGCTAGGGCATAATTTAATTCTATTGCGCAGTAGGGGAATAGAAACGGGTTATCCTCAGTCTGGATAGTTTCCAACATTCATAATGCACTTTTAATTATTTAAAGACACAAAATTCACATGGGGAAATCTATCGAAATATAGTAGACTACGAATCCCATAGTTTAAATCGGTTTATTTATGCTTGACAAATGGCTAGCACTACTGCGACAGCGAATAATGCAACTGGCCAAGGGTACAGGGACCGCTAGACAAGCATTAATGGACTGGAAGTAGATTCGGAACTCGGGAGCGAAGAATGTCGCCTGATTTTGCCGAGGTCAATCTGGCTAGTCGCTAAGAGTCCTCCTACAAGCCCAGTTTAAGTCACATTTCATTAAGGTGCTTTTCGAAAGAATCCAAGGCTCATTAGTTATAAGCCGTTCAATCCATGTTAAAGCTTCGCCCTAATGGGGGAGAAGCGCTGTCTAAATGCTCATCATTATCAAGCGAGTAGCCTAGAAGGCTAGGACTGAGTATTTTCCCCGTTTACAAGCAAAAGAAGGGACAGTTTATGCCCCAATGGCATGGGGATATCTTTGGTCTTATTATCCTGCGGAATGCAGGGCTGGAATGAGGAGCTTCAAAAAGGATGAAAAGCTGCTTAAAATTTTCATTTTTTTCTTTTAGAAATTTCCGATCGAAGCTACAGCGTGCAATAAAGAAAATATTCGAAGAGAATGAAGCCTGCTGATGATTGGCTTTGCTTTACCTAATCATCTATGCGGTCTTCATTTCCTTTTTTTGTTAGCCAGTTGGCGCCACTTCCAACGATTCAATTGGCACTACTCGTGAATAAGCATTAGGCGCCACTCCTGACTATCCGATTGGCGCCACTACTGACTATCCGATTGGCGCCACACCTGACTATCCGATTGGCGCCATTTCTGACTATCCGATTGGCGCCATTTCTGACTATCCGATTGGCGCCACACCTGACTATCCGATTGACGACACTTCTGACTATCCGATTGGCGCCACTTCTGACTATCCAGTTGGCGCCACTTCTAGCCATCCGATTGGCGCCACTCCTGACTATTTGATGGAAGCCACTTCTGACTAATTGATAGGGGCCACTCCTGACAATCCAATTGGCGCCATTTCTGACTATCCGATTGGCGCCACACCTGACTATCCGATTGACGCCATTTCTGACTATCCGATTGGCGCCACTTCTGACTAATTGATAGGGGTCACTACTAACTATCCGATTGGCGCCACTTCTGACGAATTTATAGGGGCCACTCCTGACTATCCGATTGGCGCCATTGCAGGCTATCCGATTGGCGCCCCTTCTGACTATCCAGTTGGCGCTATTTCTGACTATCCGATTGGCGCCCCTTCTGACTATCCAGTTGGCGCTATTTCTGACTATCCGATTGGCGCCCCTTCTGACTATCCAGTTGGCGCTATTTCTGACTATCCGATTGGCGCCCCTTCTGACTAGCCAGTTGGCGCTATTTCTGACTATCCGATTGGCGCCCCTTCTGACTATCCAGTTGGCGCTATTTCTGACTATCCGATTGGCGCCCCTTCTGACTATCCAGTTGGCGCCACTCCTGACTATCCGATTGGCGCCACTCCTGACTATCCGATTGGCGCCACTTCCGACTTCCCAGGCAAACATGCTTTGCAGATAAGCCAAATTGGCGGCGAAGAAAAGGCTTCTAAGAAAGCAGATTGCCGAAATTCCTTTCGACACGCAAGCCGATACTCATCGATAGAACATATCCGGGAAGGTAGGTAGGAGAAAGAATAACCAGGTGTGCAGGGCCGCGCCGACTGATCCTTAAATTCAAGCTGACAAACAGCTCACAAGCCAGCGCTGGATGGCTGGCAGCAACAATATTGACAAAAATCGGTAATTTGAGCCAGGGCCGAGGTTGAAGGGTGCGGCCAAGCTGCACTTTATATGAAAGACACAGAGGCAATCTGACACAATCTAGCTGCTTTTGCATGATATAACACACATCAGGCTTGCGTAAATCGTCAACACGAAACAGCCTGTCTCGCAGTCCAACCGACACCGCCGTGCTATTATTATTCACGGATTACTAGTCCAGTAATCCATGGCTAAAAGGCACACAGTCTGAAGGACGCGACTATAGGGAAGATTTCTCCCTAGAGGACTATAGGAGGGCTTATAGACTCAGCGCAGGCTGGCGCACTTCCGGACAGGCGGGAATCGCAAGCATGCAGATGGAGTGCCTCTTCTGCGCTCCCATATCCTATAGCCATCTCTCTCTCTATGGGACCCCGGGGCTCCAGTTCCCCCACCCGCCGTACCCACCAGCCCATCAGAAGTGAATAAAGCTAGAAACAGATTTGAAATTAATGCGCTAGCATGGGCGACATATTTGGAAATTTGAATTTCATAATGCACTGGCTGGCTGATACGATAGAGACGGGAAGCTTCATAATGCCGACATGCAAAGACGAAAGACGATTTTCATCTAAGAAAATTGGCCAACGAATCAAGAAGGCCGATTGAGGAAATAAAACAAATAATGCCTAAAAATTAGATGATGGATTAATTGATTGATAGCTAGATGGGACTGGCTAATTATCCAAATATGATTAACAAGAGCCGATTAGAACTTTGATTTTAACAATAAAAATTAATAGACAAATTTAAAAAGTTAAGCAATTCAAAACTAACATTGAAGGGTATAAAGTCGTAAAATAGCCAGACTGCATGATGTTATTAGTAAACTGATGACTACACTTGGATTAGACTCGTTTGGACTCCAATCGATAAAATAAAATCCGTGTACTCGTAGAACCTAAGTCGCTCATAGATATCCCCAGACTTTCCATTGATACTCTTTGACTTCCCGTAGATACCCCCAGACTCTCCATTGTTACCTTCAGACTCCCCATAGATTCCTCAGACTCCCCATAGATACCGTCACACTCCCCATAGACACCCTCAGCTCCCCATAGATACCGTCACACTCCCCATAGACACCCTCAGCTCCCCATAGATACCGTCACACTCCCCATAGACACCCTCAGCTCCTCATAGACACCCTCAGCTCCCCATAGATACCGTCACACTCCCCATAGACACCCTCAGCTCCCCATAGATACCGTCACACTCCCCATAGACACCCTCAGACTCCCCATAGATACCGTCACACTCCCCATAGACACCCTCAGACTCCCCATAGATACCGTCACACTCCCCATAGACACCCTCAGCTCCCCATAGATACCGTCACACTCCCCATAGACACCCTCAGCTCCCCATAGATAACGTCACACTCCCCATAGACACCCTCAGCTCCCCATAGATACCGTCACACTCCCCATAGACACCCTCAGCTCCCCATAGATACCGTCACACTCCCCATAGACACCCTCAGCTCCCCATAGATACCGTCACACTCCCCATAGACACCCTCAGCTCCCCATAGATACCGTCACACTCCCCATAGACACCCTCAGCTCCCCATAGATACCGTCACACTCCCCATAGACACCCTCAGCTCCCCATAGATACCGTCACACTCCCCATAGACACCCTCAGCTCCCCATAGACACCCTCAGACTACCCATAGATACCCTCAGACTCCTTGTAAAAACCCTCAGACTCCGAATAGATACCCCAAGACTCCCCGTAGATACCCTCAGATTACCCACATAGTCAGCTAATAAATCTAGTGAGGCACCCTGACATTGACAAGTTACAAAAAGGACAATGCCCATAGTCCTACACCAATAAAAGTACTAGGCCGAGTAAAGTACAAATGAACTCAGTGACGTTAAAAAAGTCAAAAGTTATTTTAACACGAAGCAAGTTCTCCATTCATTTTTTTACTATTCTTAGTCGCACTTCCGGTGGTCAGTCATTCTGTAAGGAAGCGGGCCGGAAGCCCGGAAGCTGACAGGGCTGGCCGCCTGTGCCACACAACACAGTTGCTATTGGGGTCTCTTCTTCTACTTTTCTGCTCAGCGACGGGTCAGAATATTTTTTAGTAAGGCTGCTTTCATCCGACAGCTAAGGTAAAGAAATCTTTTGGCATGCTATGTTCGCCTGTCCGCCTGATTGACACGTCTGTCTGAATTCTTTGTTTCGCTCTGAACAAAAGGTTACTGGATAGGAGTGACAAAGGTTAAAAAACAGCGGGGGCGTTATTTTGTAGCCATTTTAAAGACTACAACCAGATTTTGTCTGAAGACGCATACTAGGGTAGCCATGGGAAGTCAGACGAAATCCCATCTATGAGGAGTCTGGGGGTGTCTTTGGGCAATCTAAGAGTATCTATGGAGTCTGAGGGTATCTATGGGGAGTCTGAGGGTATCTATGCGGAGTCTGAGGGTATCCATGGGAAGTCTGAGGGTATCTATGCGGAGTCTGAGGGTATCTATGAGGAGTCTGGGGGAATCCATGGGAAGTCTGAGGGTATCTATGGCGAGTCTGAGGGTATCTATGAGGAGTCTGAGGGTATCTATAAGGATTCGGGTATCTATGGGGAGTCTGGTGGTATCTATGGGAAGTCTAAGAGTATCTTTCTGAGAAGCCTGCGGGTCTATAAAGAGTCTGAGGGTATCCCGGGAGACTGAAGGTTATCCGTAGTTTGTAGTCTGAGAATATCAATAGCAAGCCAGAGGCTACTTGAACTGAACAAACAAACCTCGAAGCCTTGACCAAAGTGATTAACGGGCGTCGTAGGCGGCGGCTGAAGAGGAATTGGCGTCGGCAGCGGCGGCGGCGGTGGCGGCGGTTGACCGCCTCGACGGGACACCAACAACTTGACGGTGGCCCCAACCGGTATGGCGCGCAGCAGACTGACAGCATCGGCCTGAGTCTGGCCGGTTAACTGGAAGCCGTCAACCTCTAACAGCTGGTCGCCGGCCTTCAATCTGCCGTCTTTAACCGCCGATCCCTTTCCAAGAACGTTTTTCACATAGATGCCATTGTCGTCCTGGGAGTCGCCATCGCGGGCAGTAACGGAGAAGCCCAGACCGTCGGATGATTTGCGGATGTCGATGGTGAATACGTGGACAACGGAGTCAGGGTCAACGGCGGCGGCTGCGACGGCGACGGAGGCGTCCACAGGAGCTTCAGTTGATGCATCGGCGGCGGCTGCTTGCGTCTTTCTCAGCCGTGGCATCACAGGCGGCGGCGAGGACGACGACTGAGGCGTTGATGACGGCGGCGTCGAGTGCTGAACTGGAGGAGCCGCCGATGTCGTCGCAGGCGCAGGGGCTGTCAGAGGTGGCGGCGGCGGTGGAGGAGGCGGCGGTGGCACTAACAGTGGGGAATTAGATCGCTCAGATGGGCCAGCGGCTGGCATCATTAGCGACTGCGTATGAGCTCGTGCGATTTCGTCTAGATTGCGACACGGCTGCCGCTGCTGCTGCTCCGCCTGCTGATCGTCCTGTTTAAGAACCCGAAGCTCTAGGCGCAGTTCTCTGACGGCTTCGCGTAGAACTTCTTGAGCTCTGGCAGTTTGAGGCGTGGGTTTTTTAAAATACTCTAGTAATGACACTGCAAAGCTTGGGTCTTGTTGCTTGTACCTGAAGGTCGTTGGTTCGAGCTCCATTTCTATGAAATAATTATCACCTTTAAGCATGGCACTTAATCTCGCATTGCTTCAGTCCACCCAGCAGAGATTGGGAACCACTGTGAGCTTGGGAATTTTTGGGTGGGTGTTTCGGCTCCCTCAGCCCGTCGGGACTGAGCAGCTGTACACAGCCCTCGGATGTACATCTTGTTGAAATGTTGAGTCTCTAAAAGAAAGCAACTAATATAGAAGGGGAAATGAAGTAGTAGGAGCACAAAACTGAGGATATTTTTATATTTGACAATTTGAATCGTAAGAACAAAAGTGCTCGAATCATCATCACTCACTGCTGGAATGTAACGCCTAGAAGCGAGTTGCCATTGATTTCCACAATGCGATCGCCCGGTTTAAGTCGGCCGTCCCTAGCCAACGGTCCGTTGGCCTGCAGTGCCTGGATCTCCAGGCCAGCCGAGCGTTGGCTGCAGTCTAAAAACGGTTTGGTTGTCATGCCAACCGAATTTCGCGTGCCCAACGCCACTTGGTCAATGTTGATACGGACTAGGATGCTGGCCGCTTCATCATTATAAGACTCGAACTCTACGTCGTCTGGCTCGGCTTCGCCAGGCGGCGAATCGTATCGCTCCTCATCCTCCTCATCCTCCTCCTCCTCGCCGTCCGATTCCGGCAGAGTAGGCAGAAAATCCGCCGGCGGAGGCGGCAGCAGCGACGGATGCTGAAATTCGGCCAACAGCGGATCCTCAGCGTCCGACTCGTCGGCCGAAGCCTCCGTCGATGCTGGTCGGGTCTGGGCGATCAGCTGATTAGGGGAATACGAATTTATAAGCATTGTTGTGCTTTGGAGGATTTCTGCGCCATTTCACCTGGGGATTCCGCTCCCTCCTGCGCCATTTCACCTGGGATTCCGCTCTCTCCTGCGCCATTTAAGGTAGGATTCAAATCTCTACTGTGACATTTCACCTGGGATTCCGCTCTCTCCTGCGCCATTTAAGGTAGGATTCAAATCTCTACTGTGACATTTCACCTGGGATTCCGCTCTCTCCTGCGCCATTTAAGCTAGGATTCAAATCTCTACTGTGACATTTCACCTGGGATTCCGCTCTCTCCTGCGACATTTAAGCTAGGATTTAAATCCCTACTGCGACATTTCACCTGGGATTACATGAAAGCTGAACAGCCTCACCATCTCCCTATCGTCAAGAACATCGGCAACCCGATCGTCCCAGTCGAGAATGCCGCCATCCCTGGCCAGGGTAACGCAGATCACGGTGAATGGCGGCTGCTGATTTGCGCTGCTGCCAGCACTAACTGGCGAAGCAACCGTGGCAACTGTAGAGCTTGAAGACGAGGCAGCGGCTGCGGCTGCCGATCTGAATCTACTGGTTGCCTTGGCAACCAAGTCACGTACAGTGAGCTCGCCAGTGCCGCAGGGCACCACTAACTTAGTGGAGCCAAAGCTAACTGTCACTTTCATGTCTTAACTAACTGGTTAATACTTTTTGCAGAATCTGTTTTCGCTTTTTACTGCTGCTCTTCTCCAGGTGTGCAAGCAGCCAATGCTCTGTGAGCATCCCTATGAGGCCTGTAGTCCAGCTGTTCAGATCTGCAAACAGTTTAAATTTTAATTAATATCAATCAGTGCCCAACTTAAACTTGTAAATCTAAAAACATAAATCTTCATCAATAATTCAGAGAATACGAAGGAAAACAATTGATTTATTAGTTCAAAAGTCTGCTTTTTACAAGAAAAATATATAGATAGTAAAAAGGAGAGCTAGTTACACTACTTTTAATTAGAACCTATTATTTAGCTAAAGCTACATAAACAAATTTAATACAGTAGAGGAGCTTACTATATTAGCAAAATTATCATTTCTGCTAATACTTGATCAGACATAAAATGCAATGTTTAAACAATATAGGCCTAACAAACTATTGGACCTATTAGACCTTTTATGTACCATTGTTAGGTAAAGTTTCATAATTTTTAATAAGTTAGAAATTAAGGAAATGGCATTCTTTCGGTTTAGCAGACCAAAGCGATACTAAAAATCTTTGGGGGACCTTTAAAATTTCGTAGTTTCGGTTTAGGGGACCAACGAAAAACCTTGTGACACCAGTAGCTATGCAATTTTTCACTCCTAAGCATGCAAGTAAATGTAAAAGCCACTATTTATTTCAGAACAGCGGTAGTGAAAACGAGAACTAAAAAGGAAGACAGATGCTATAATATTGTTTCAGTTTAGGGGACTGGCAATGGAGAAGTTATACTAAAGGTCCCCTAAACCGAAATGTGGTTAGGGGACCTCTCGTTTTACTTCAACTTACCACATTTCGGTTTAGGGGACCTTCAGTGCAAATTTTCAATTGCAGGTCCCCTAAACCAAAACAATATTTATAATGACCGTCCTTGTGATTTTTTGAGTTCTCGTTGTCACTGATGCTGCTCTGCAATACATAATTGTTGTTATAATTACTTTCATGCATGCTTAGGATTTGACAATTGCCTTCTTACATTTTGGGGCCTTTCAGATGTTGGTCCCCTAAACCGAAACTACAAAAATTGGTCCCATCAAAAATTTGAGGTCCCCTAAACCAAAACTAGGAGTATCCACAGGTCCCCTAAACCGAAAGAATGCCAAGGAAATTAACTTTTGTTTTTTTTTAACTATGATAACTTCCCAAACTATATATTAGTGATATTTAAATTATCACTTTTTTAAATTATCACTTATTTAAATTATCACTTTTTTAACAAAAAATGTTGTTGAGAAAAACTTAGACTTAGAGAAGTTTTTTAATTGGCTAGACCTAATAATTAAAATGTAAATATCAAAAAATATATTCTTTAGGAAACAATAATTGCTACAAAATGATTAAACAAGCTTAGTTCTAGAAATTTTTGGACCAAGCTAGTTTTACATACTGCCAAAGATTTGGGAAAGAAAAAAATAATAAAAGTTGCTATACTAGGATTAGTCTCATACATGCGCAACAGTTGGCCAAGTTAGCCAATCTGGCTGACCAAGGTATGTTGCAAAATTTTTAAAAACAGAGGGGATAAGTTATATGATAGATGGTAGAAGTGTCAAATTTGGAGTAGAATAGTAAAACAATGTAGCAAGTAGGGAAGTTATATGTGAGATGTGGGTCACAGGACCTTTTTTGGTCCTTCAAACTTTCACTCCAAGTAAATTGCTAATTTTTTTCCAACTAAGTCATACTGGCTGACCAAATTTTTTGAGTTGCGCACATATGATTAGTCTTAGGTCTATGATTAGGTCTATGATTACCAAATGTTAAGATATATCAATGGGACTAAATTTATCATTTATAGTTTAAAATACATTCTAAATTCTTTATTGTAGGCTAAATTTTATTTTATTATATTGGTACTAATACTAATAGTGTATTTCTTATAATAATATATTTTCTATATATATGGCAAGTCCTATATGTACTACTGGCTAAATAGTAGTAACAAAGCCTATAGTATAAATAGGGCTGCTAGCTAAATAGTCTACATAGCTAGCATAGTCTATATACAACATAGGCCTATGCATGTAACTTAAGTCCAAGAATAGCTACATAGCCAATAATCTAGGTTTTTTAGTCACTAGTATGCCATGCCAATTTCAAATGATGATTTATGTATAGCATTATTTTAAGTTTACAAACTTTACATAAAAGAATCCATAATGGCATAATCAAATTTTGGGAATTATACCATAGCAAAAAAACCTAGCCAATAATAATGTACTATGAAAATATTTCATAATCAATTCAGAGAGAATTTTAGCCCCTCGTTATATGGCTACCTGACATGACAATGCCTATCGGGTTATCTTCAGCAAATATGACACTGACTACACTACACTACACACCCATGCCCAGAGCAGGCCGCATGCACACACCTATCCTTTGCTCAAAATTATTTTAAAGTGGCAAAAACGATTATCCACACGGTATATTACAGCGGAATAATAGGCCTAGCCTCTAGACTCTAGTCTTAAACTCAGGCAGGTGTACTTTTGTTAGGCTACTGACTCGCAAAATTCCAGGAATTAAATTAACTTGTCGGAAAGAAAGACAGTACTTTAAATAATACAAATAGTTTGTACGTAAAGTGGCATATGCATATTTGTGTAAGACTAGCTTGTGTTTTATGATTAGTAATTTAAAAAATGGAACGCTCCAAATCAACCTACGTCCTACGTCGATATATGTACAGTAAATTCGATATTCTTAACCAGTTCTAGGAAAAATGCGATTACAGAGTGCTTTAAAAAAGTTCCTTAGAACAACAAATCCGTCAAGTTGCCATCACAGTTAATTTTGTTACCTAAAATCACAGAGATATACTTTTAAAGCAATAATTTTTTAATCAAAATATGCCATGTTGGCTATTACGTTGGATAATACACTTGTCGATAAGATTCTCTGGATTGCATCCAGGTTTGAACCACTGTGCCTACGAAATTTCGCGATGCCTTAATCTCTCAGGGACAACTAAATACTCGGGACGGGAAACTGGCCAAATCATGCAGAAAATGATAGGAGGCCGGTTTCTCCTAGCGTTCCCTACAGTTTATTTTTCAACGTAGAGAGCTGGTTTCTTCGCGATCATGTGCAGAATTTATTCCTCTACAAGATGAACCACTTAGATTTTTCGAGTCATGATTTTGAGAGGAGCAGTGACTGTTTTTGTACAGGACCCCCCTTTTCGGCAGAGTCTTGAATAGCAAATGCCTTATTGAAATCTACGTCAGGCTGCGGCTGTCTATGGCAAAACACACTTGTGTCAATGGAGCAACGAAGATTCAGTCTGACTGACAGAGCGAAAGATCTGGGTGTCTCTATGTCACGCAAGCATTTGCGTTCCCCGTTCTGAGAGTTAAGTCGGCCATAATGGTTAAATTCTTTATTTTGTGTACAATACTGCACATCAAACTGTGTACACTTGAACAATTGACATTTCCTGTTTGAGGGTATGGTTTTACCAATAATCGAATATACAATGATTTTCCGTTTTTTCGGTCAAATTTTGCGTTTTACTGCTTTGTTTGCATGATACTTTGGTAAAATTTATCTCCAATTCTTTATTTTGTGTACAATACTCACTACATATTAAGCTATGTACATTTCTACATCTAGTAAATCGTGTCTTTCTTAGCTCCGTAGTATTGCATTGCCGCATAGTGCCTGTTCACCATTATTGAAAGATTGTCGTTGGAATACTTTGCCCTGTAATTGCGTGTGCCTAATCATGAATATATTATATCATTGTATACATTTCTACAATTATAAAACTATTTTTCATTTGTATGTATACCAAATCATACAAAACCCTGTGTCACATGTTCCCCTGTAAGAAATGGTTTTTTTGGTTAGCCAGAGTTCATCTTGCCGTGTGGTTGCGCTGTGCAAGCTGGTTGACTCTGTCCTTTGCAGCTTCGGTTGGGACTGCGATTTTTCGTTGGGGTGGAGATCCTCTCGTCGCCTGCCCATAGCTGGTCGGTTGGATTGATGAATCTTTTACAGAGGGAGCGTCAACAGGGAGCATACGAAAGAGCGGGTTGGTTGCGGTTGCTAGCTAAAGGAAACATACGTGTTGGGGCGACTGTACGTTGGTTAACTGTGTTAGGGGTGGAGACAAAGAGTCACCATTGTGACAGGACAGTGCACCCCCATTAGGATAGAGAAAGCAGAGGGCGCAATCCAGTTTATTGCCATCCGCTAGCAGAGCTCACCTCACGGAAAAAATAGCCCGCTAGAGGGGCATAGCTCACGGTGAGGTGAGCTCTGCTAGCGGGGAATAGCTCATGGCGGGTGAGTAATGGGCAGTGGGGGAAGGGTGTGGGCTGGCTGCTGGTTGGCTGGTCAGAACAGACAATTATCCAGCGCTTTCCATGGCATTTCCTTATCAACCAGTCGAGTGGCGCGAATTCAACTTAACTCAGAATGCTTAATTTAAAAGGAATTTAATCGTAAAATTGTTACTATAAATAATACAGACTAAAGAAGAAATTATCAAATTAAACTACCCAGGTTGGTTTTAAAATCATAGCAGAAGCCGCGTGCTTTTGCATTAAGCCATGAGGCGGGTCACATTTAATCTATATACGCTAATTACGAATATGGATAGGGATAGAGTAGGGCACAGATCAATTCTGGTAGTCTGAAATTACTTTTTTGGTTGGGAATAAATTGTTTGTCAAATATGACCACACTTGTGACCCAGGTGCCACAGGCCATTTCGTTTAATTCGCATATGATCGAATTGCTGGGCTGAAAATTCACATATTTTGTCAGCAGCGAATCCTAGAAGAGTATACATTAAAGAATTTGAGAGAAGATAGTCTAGAATGTCTAATGGCAGGCATAAACCTCAATTCTCTGAGCCAGAAGCCCAATTTTCATTGATTTTATAAGAAAGTAACAGTTTTCGGACCGCATTTGCAAATATAAAATGAGTACTACCATAGTAGACCTTGATCGGGGCAGAGAGAGACAGAAACCGATTCCGAGGGACTTCTCAGATTCTGTAGCTGTAGTAATAGTAAAGTGCCACCTCAGCATTTTTAGCTTAATCACCCTAAGGCATAAAAAGAATAATAAAAAAGAAGAAGGACAACTTGGACCAAAGTAATTAATTGATTCAATTTCTAAAAATACATTTACTGCATTTCGCAGCCAATTTTAGGGCTGGGCCCACACCCCAAAGCACTGCTTAAAAATTATTCCCTATTTGTCATCATATTACGGTAGTGCTAGTCTCAGTCTGCTCACGAATTGGTTATTGGCTATGCGTGCGTGCATTTTACATTGAAAAAAATATTAGTCGACAAATCAAATAAATTGCTGACTCCGGGGCAAGAAATACTATTCTTTTATGTAAATATATTATATTAAAATATTAATTAGTTTAACAGAAACCAAAAAAGCAGAAAAAACATTTTATTTGCAAATATACAAAACAAGTTGTCTTTAACTTTGTTTTTCTGTAAAAGCGTAAAAATAAGTCAGCACTTAGTAATTTTTTACTTTCATTGTATACCATCGCAAGACACAACTAAAATTGATAAAAAAATACTATGCTATTTTGCTTGCAATCAAATTTAATGATTATGTCCTTTTTTAATCTAGTTACGTTGCGTTCCAAACACAACTGTTACAAAATAGTGCAGCCGCAATTTAGAAGTATTGAAAATAACCTTTATATAAAAGAAATTTGTGCTAAATTAATTATATAAATAATAACTTACACTTGACATGGTAAATATTATTAATTATATATTTGTTTCTATACACTACATGTTTTGTTTTACTTTGACAAAATTGTGTAAATTTAAAAAGCGCTCTACAAATTTTTCTTTTCTTCTCTAAACTATATAATCCTCTTTACCTTTTTTAGCTCAGCTAATATAAATTTTGCTCGATCGGAAAGTGTATTTTATTTCCTATCTAGCTAATCAGATCAATTCTTTATTTTTAGCATTCTCATATAATCTTTTTCCAAGGTAATTTTACAATTTTCGAAAAACAAGTTATCATTCGTAACTTTTATCATAACTTAGCCTTTCATTGCTAAATTTGTAGTATTTAGCACGATTTTTGCACTACTCAAGTCGTTATTTAAGTTTAGATTTCAGGTTAATTTTTTATCCAACGTTAACTGCATCTAAAAGGTAAGGCAAAAAGAATTCTGATAGCCATATTATTGAAATATTTCTATAGCGATCCAACTGAAACAAATGGTGTAGCTATTGATAGCTAAATATGATATTGATAAAATATTTCAGGACTATAAATCAGGTCTAAATAGTTTATTACATATGACATTTAATTTTATACATATACTTGGAACTTTTTAATTGCCTTAGCAAATAGCAATCTTTAGGATGTTCTAGCTAGTTAGGTAGCTATTATAAAATTAGAATATAAATTCTAGATCCCTGATTTACAGCTAACTGTGATCATATGTCTTAGGGATTAGAAACTTTTTTCCAGCTCCATTTATGCTTTAAGTATAAAATAATTGCATGCTGAACTAGCCAATAGCAACTGTTAAGGCATTTCTGCAAATATTATATTTACAAGGTACTACTAAAGCACAAATAAGGAATACAAAGTAAACCAAAAATGCCTAACCTGCTGCAACAATGGCAAATTAAGCCTACTTTTTTTTCCTTCTGCATTGCTTGTATTTTATTCCCATATATTATATAGGATCTTTTATGTATTATTTAATTTATGACCACAAGATTATTCTTAGGACTTATATTGACTTGATAAAGAAAACAAACAAGTATAAAGTTATAAATTGAATCTAAAATGTATGGCTTGCAATTGCATACATTTACTAAGTATATAATTTCTTATATGAGACCAAACAAGGAGTCAAAATTCTTCTTTGTTTTGAAGATTCACTTTAATAAAGTTGCATCTTGCCCTGTAATAGCAGAAGCCAACATTACAAAATTGCTGGCACAGCTCAGTTTTTTATAATGGATGCCATTCCATGCGCAAATGCAGGTCCTCCAGGCTATACACAGTTTATTTTTATACTTTAAAATAGAATTATTAGAATATTGGTTAGAATTTTTTAATTAAATAGAATATTGGATATTTATCAAATATATTTATCCACATATATTTATCTAATATATATTAGTAAGAACAGTCAAATTTCAATGAATGAAGTTGGGGTTAAAGTTGAAAATTTAACAAGGGGCATTGAGACTATTCTCTATTTTTTTCAGTTGCAGCAAAGAATACTTTTAAAAAAGTCTATCAAGATTTTTAATGTACCTCTAAACTTTTAATAGCAGAGGATTTAACAGGCTCATCGCAAGAATCTGCATTCTGCACCTCATCTATTTGATCAGAAATACACTGACTGTCAGCATTCACTTTCTCATTAGCTACTTCTATTACAATTGTGTCAATTTCATTGTCAGCCAAATCGCTTTGAACTTTAGGCTCTGCTGGGACAGGGTCATTATTGTCATTATTATCAACATTAGTGTGCTCATTATTCTTATTAGTGCTAGTAATCTCCAAGACATCCTACAATACAGAAAGCAAATATTTTTAGGGAATTTTATTGATAAAAGATTCAAGATATTAGGACAAAATTTTGCTCAAAACATACCATTGCAATTTTCTCTTTTTTCAACTTCAGATATTTCTGGAATATAAATATTTTGAGTTATTTTAAAGTCAATTAAAATTTAATTTTTTGTAAAATAACAATAAACAAAAAGATACTGATTGTTTTAAAAAAATTACACTACTAAGTAGTATGCAAAGGGCAATAATTAGGTTTTAAAGGTGATTTTTGAATGCCTTCTAGGAATTGGAACTGATTCTTGATGGGAATTTTAAAGCAAATTCTAAATGAGAATTTGAGCTTACTTTTAATATACCTGTATTTAAAGTTACTCTTTTAGTTTAGGAGTCTGAATACTTCACAGTAAAGAAAAAATTAATCACAAAGCCAAGGGTGGCTTAAACAATATTATGTTTACAAAAAATGTAAGTTGTTTATTCAAAGAGAAAATGAATAATAATGCCAATTTGTCTAGTTAAAGTTTTATAAGTTTGTGGGTGGCAGCACTGATTTATAATCTTTTAATAGGGTTTTATTGATAGGTTTATCTATCTTAGTAACTTTAATAATACAAGGAGCAGTTATTATAAGAAAATAATTATATCAAATCATTATGATATAAAGTATTAAAAAATGTATTTTTTAATTCATTATTTAAAAAGGCATAATTTTGTATTGCAGACTAGGCTGTATAAAATAAAATCATCATTCTGCCTGTGCCCACTTTGACCTTAAAAACATTTTATGTACCAATTGTTTCACTTTGAAAATTAAAAATATCACATGCAATATCAGTTATTACATTACATTATAATAAATGCCATAAATGGCATTTAATTGACCCAGGATATTTTAAAACTAGAAACAATAAATTAGAAAATTTGTTGCTTTGAGCCAGATTTGGCATATATGTACTTTCCTATATCAAATTAGTTTTTATTGGATATTCTGCCTATTAAAGTGATAAAAGCCATATGTAATAGGATAGCAGGATATCCATCTATCCCTGTAACAATCCTTTCCAAGAATCTTAGACAAATTGCTAAGCTTTAGGCCTACCATTTGGATATTTTGTATGGGGTATTTTATAGTAAATAAATCGCATTATCAATTTATCAATTTACAAGATACTAGCTATAGTCTACACAAATACTATTAAGGGGCTATGGACACACTTGCAATTGCAAGTTCCAGCTAATGCATTATACAAGTGATATACTATTTGAAGCTCTTAAGTGAATTCCTATGGCAATTTTATGGCAATTCCTATTGGCCATATTGTCTCTTGGATTTAGTAATAATATTCATGAGCCCAGAAGATACAGATTTCAATAAATAGAACATGAAAAACAATAGGCCCTCCTTGCTTGTTTGGCTAAGTGACAGTTTTATATAAAATACATTATCCTCGCCAAATTTTTAGATTATGTCGCGACGCAGAACTAAAATAATTGAGGATAAATTCGAAGCCTTACTGTATACTGGTAGGCGTGGGCGTCCAAGAAAATTAACAACTGTGAGCAGCCATAAACGAACTGCTGCTGCTGCTGCTGCTGCATTTAAGCAATGGCGATTAAACCGACATGCTCCAAATCCTTCGGAAAATGATGGCTCTCATGATTTTCCAAGTGCTTCTGATGCGCCAGTCGAGGAGACAGACGCCGAGTGGGAAGATTATGATGCCTTTTCTGACTTACATGGAAGTGCATATGAAAAGCACTTTATTCTGAGTTTCTGTGTTAAATGCCGCAAAGAAGAAGGTATATTTCGCTGTGTTAACTGCCAGCTAGATTTTTGTTCCACTTGTAAAGTTGCAACGCATGGTGACTTTGCCCCACACAAGTTTTTAATGTGGAATATGGAAACGCAAATGTTTGAAGAGTCCCTGTTAACAACTTCAACTATCAAAATATTTTGCTGCGCATTTTGTGAGGAAGACGGATCTAGCAACGCGTCTGACGTTAAACTGAAAGACTTACATGGAACCGTACAGGCAGTGATTTATACCTGTGATTCGTGCAACAAGATCGATGCGCTACTCTCTAAAGGCTACTTTCCTTGTTCTGAAGACGTTGGATGTTCCAAGTTCATTTCTTTCAGTTTATTAACATCCTTGGACAGTTTAACCATGAATGGTCAACTTCCGCCCCACAGAGCCGTCAATGCTCTGCTATCCGGTCCTACTGTTGGCCAGGCAAAATTTAAAAAAAATATGTCAATAGTATGTACCAGCTTCTGATCAAAAAGTGCATCCTTTTACGATTTCGTCAACTGCAAAATAGCAAGGCTAAGTGGCCGACGGAATGTCTTTCCTGTCCTGTTCAAGGAACTCGCAAAACAGTCGTATGTGCTGATGCGTTATTCGGATGGCAACGGTTTTCATCTATGGGTACTAAGCTAGCTCCAACACCAAAGGATCGTTGCCTTCCTACTCCTTTGGTTCATGTTGATGTTAATGCTGACGTATCAAGGAATCCAGCCGAAGAAAGAAATTGCCCTTCCTGGAGAGCTGGAACCGTTGAACCCGCATCGCGAGGCTCTGGTAGACACGACGTCTACGGCTTCTTTGGCCTATTTTGTCGTCACAATCGTCTTCTAAATGGTTGCAACATTACAACCACTGGAGAAAGATTCTGTTATCTAGAGCAGTGCCTTGAGCATTACTTCCGTAATGCAGCAATTTCAAAAGAGTTTCTTCTCATCTATGACGTTGGTAAGTTGCTGCTTGTATTTCTGTGCTTTTATTTGAGACGTTCAAAAGGAAGTCATTATAAGCCGTTAAAACCTCCCATATACCTTTACTCTCACTTGTTTCTCTATCAATCTACTTTTTGAGTCATTATTTCCAATTATAAGGTTTTTCTAAAGTTAAAAGTATACAGACACTCAAAATGGTTTGCTCGTCAACATTCTAGGATGCCGTGTTTTGGCACGTGTACAATCTGCAATTTCGAAGTCAGGCGCGGACATTCAATGCTTCTCCTGCGCTGTTAACGCTTTTCACGCTCTCGGTCATCAACCAAACTGTCAAAACAAGTTTTCTATTCGCGTCACTCAAGGCGCAGGCCTCTGTGACGGGGAAAACACGGAGAGAGCTTGGGCAGAGTTGAGACCATTTGGAAAGTTTCTAAAGTACATGCGAACGGATCGTCGAAGCACGTGTATGTCGCAAATTCTGTACCACTACAATGCACATCAACTAATACGTGCACCAAGTTGGTTTAAGCAGCGCGGCAAGCTTCTATTGACGACATTGAAGAAAATAACGTCCGAAATGAAGGAGCTCCTAGAAGACGCAAAAAGTCTGCAGGAAGCTGGAGTGTTAGATGTGTCCTTGACATTCTCGGAAGAGCAAATTTTAGCACTTGGTTCTCAATGGTATCAGGACTCCCTTGCAGCAACAGTAGCACACTCCGAAGAGGATATTTTAACTGATCTTCGCTCGTTGGCAGTGCACAGACAGCACTGGTTGCGTGAATCGGGTCGTAATATGGGCCAAGGTCATGTCCGAAGCTGCGTGCGTCGGATTCAAAGTTTAACTACAGAAATGCAACGACAATTTAACAGACTGCCAGTAGAAGGTCGAGGAACTATCAATGACTATAGAAATCCCAACAGCGTCAAGTACGAGATTCTCTCCGGAACCGATCCTTCTATACGTTTCCGTCGTAGAGCTGTGGATTTGAGCCATAAGTACAAGCGATTCAACGAAGAATTAGAAATTATTTCTGAGGAATGGTACGACTTTATTGCCAGACTTAACTCTGTGTGTGAAAACTTAGCTGGTAAACCAGGCCTTTCTGCCCAATTTCTCAAACTATTTCGCGAAATATTACTAGAAGTGGTCGAGCTTGATGTACCAGCTTCTGTTCAATCCATTATCAGTAGCATCAACAATCCAGACCAGCTGAGCCAGTCCAATCTGAATGCTAACGACTCTGACGTTGAATCAGTTTCGTCGTCTTCCAGCAGTGAAGCTGAAGACGAAAATTAGTGTTGAATGGCGTCAACTAGCCATTTTATGCATCATTCAGACGTGATACTGCTCTGGTCTTATCTTTTAGAATCGCAACTATTCACTGCTGATGCACCTTGCAACAAATTTATCTTCCCTTGAAACGTTGCTGTGCAATTCTTAATCTCCTTGTAGCCAACACAGGTAAAACAGACACCTGCACTTGAGAAGGCTACATCTCAAAAAGTGCTGTGAAATCCCTCTTGAGCCAAGCTCAGTTCTTTTAACCACGCCTTGGACGGTCTCAAGCCCTGTTTGCGAAAGTGGGAGAGAAAGAACTGAGCTTTTTCATCAAATTTCAATATTTAGTTCTATTTAGCAGAAGCCTGTAGAAATAAGCTTTTGTAGCAAATAAAATTTGTAGCCAAGCCATACATATATACGACGGGTGTCCAAAATGTAGTGGGAATTTTCAATGCAGTTCATAAACGGATTCAGACTCATTAAATTCGTAAACGTTTGATAAAAGTGGCTTTATGTATGTCTATAATACTATTTACTTTCATATACTTTCATGAGTAAATATGAAACAAAATTACAACTTTTATATGCACTTTCTGGCGAATGGTTAGTCCACTTAATTAATATGTGAAAGAAGCAATTATTACTTATCATATACATTTTAATGCCCTTTTCAATTTTCAGCTTTGTTTGGTGATTTACTACAATCAATTAATCATTAAGAACAAGATCTGCTTTGCGATGCAATACAATTACAACTGCCCTTTGTGCCCTCCTAATTCGGCTCGCTATAGTGGACGTGCTTTTAGACTCGTTTCACATCTGACAAGTCTTCATCGCGTCGAAGAAGAAAAAGCCAATAGTGTCGTACAATTTCTGCGCTGGTCAAAAAAAAGGGATACTAAGCTATGTGCGCTGTGCGACCAATTTGCTACCAACATTCGTGCGCACTACTTAACGTTTCACGCAGTTGACTACAAGCAAATGAATGCCTCGCTCACTGGTCAGCCGTCTATTCGACTTGCAAGAAAGCGAGCCGTTCGACGCCTAGGAGAGCTCTACTGGTGGTTCATGTCCGACCAGCCGTTGCCTGCTTACCCTGTCCGTGGCTATGATGACGAAGGCGAATCATTCGCTGCAGAACGGTACGTATAAGCTTCGAAGACTGGTGTTTGGAATTAATTCTGTCTATTTCTACGATTCGTATTTGAGTGACGTATTCTTTAACAAACCATTTTCTTGCAGGGTACAAGAATCACTGGCTGGTAGAAATTCCTGTCTCCAGGTCTGTTCCAAGGCAAAAAAGTTTCAGGACGTAAAGCTTTTGGTTCAGTCAGCTGGTGAAAAAGGCTACGGAGTGTACGCAGGTGAATGTATAAAGGCTAAATCTTTTGTATGTTTTTACGGTGGCACAGTGTTGTCTCGTAAAGAAGGAGTCGCTAGAGAGAGAAGGCGTGAATGTGAAGGCGAATCTCCAGCGTACGCATTTTTCTTTTTTTATGGGTCAAAAGCATTGTGCGAGGATGCCACTTTGACCTTTTCTGTTGGACGTTACATTAATCATAGCAAGACGCACCCCAACTTGATTCCTAAAATTATTGCTCCTTGCAAAGAAGTTGGACGCCATACTGCTAGGATTGGATTCTTTGCAATTTCAGACATTGCTGAGACGACCGAACTCCTCTTTGATTATGGAGAGCGACAAGCTGAATGCTTAGCTAAATTCCCATGGCTACAGTCGTAGATTTATTTATTCGCGGTATTTCGGTACGAATCTTATGACTTTATACTGGGATAAAATTCTCATCTCTAACTTGCAGTGCCTCGTGGCATGAACTTCACTGCTGATGCACCTTGCAACGAACTTTTCTTCCCTTGAAACGTTGCTGTGCAATTCTTAATCTCCTTGTAGCCAGCACAGGTAACACAGACACCTGCACTTGAGAAGGCTACATCTCAAAAAGTGCTGTGCCAGCCAGCAACTCCATTGCAGCCAAGCTCAGTTCTTTTAACCACGCCTTGGACGGTCTCAAGCCCTGTTTGTGAAAGTGGGAGAGAAAGAACTGAGCTTCTTTAATGTTTTAAATCATTGCTTTTATTATAATTTTATCATGCCACTCATTGGCTCCTCTAATTAGTAGCAGAAAATATGCACCATGATTTTTATAAGCCTTGCCATAATTTATACGCTGATTTCGTCTACTTAATATGCTCACCGTACTCTGTTTGCTTCCGTAAGAAATGTTAAAAACGTTGACCTTGTCCAATTGATGCATAGCTTTGGGATTTTGTTGCGTGACTTGATATTTTTTTCATACTTTTTGAAAAGGAAAATTCTAGGCACAGCTAGGTTTTGCTCAATAGTTTTAGAAACTCTTACATCCCAAAGAACTGGCTTCTTCCTCTATCTCACTTTCTCTACCTCTTGTCTTGATTCGTTCTCCTATATCCCATTATATTTATTTATCCTATTTTACTGTTTTACTGTAAATCTTCTCAAAATGCTTTTTGCATCACTAAATGGATTAATACAATAAGCAAGAACCAATTTCTTCCGGTCCCCTTTATCTTCCTTACCGTCTATTCTACTATCTCTAGGTCTGTCTTCATTGTCTCTTCCCTGTCCTGGTACTTTCTCCATCCCTATTTTTAATGTCACACTTTTTCCCTGTCTTCCCGTTTCTATACTTTACAATGTTGTAAGCTTTTCCTCTTCCTTAATAAGCACATTTAAGTAATTTCTTACTTTCAAGTAGACGTATATTATGTGTTTGACATGTCAATTTGTCCACAATTTCAGCTTCTCGGTTTAACGAACTAGTTTCACTGAATTAAATAAGCATGCCAAATAAACACGCGCGAGTCCAGTGTCTCGTCTGCTCTTGGTCTGGTCGATCCGACAAATTGTGGAGCCACTGTCAAAAGAAGCACCCTCTTGTTTCTGAAGAACGTGTAAAAGCTATGATTGAGTATTCGAAGGCTACATCTAAATCAAAGGACGCCTGTCTCTGTCTCGTGTGTGGCATCCTTATTTCTAATCCATGGCATCACTACGAGGTGCGGTCAAGTTCAAGTGAGACAGTCTCGGCAGCTTCGTTATTAAAAACTTTATAGGAAAGCCGATGATTTATTCTGAAAGAGCATGATTTTTAACATACAATTAGCAAAACTTCAGTTAAAAAAACTAGCAGCAACTGTACGCTTTCTCATTGAACAAAAGTACAGGTCGAGAGACCCAAAAAATGGGGTACTATTGCCCAGAAATATTGGATCTTCTTGTCGCTTCTTCAATTTTCTAAATGTCAACGTCAGAAAAGGCTTCATCTTCGTCCTCTGCTATCTTCGAGCCCTTCTCGACGTAGTTACCCTTCATCTCGACACACTTCTTGAGCCGCTCGATCCACTTGTCAAAGGCTGAGGCGAAGGCACCTGGCGAAAGGCAGCTGCAGGCTCGCTCCCACTCCACCTTGACGGTGTCTCCGCTGATGGAGACGCCCCCCAGCTCCCCCTTGATCGTTGGGAAGAGGAAATAGTCAGCTGGCACCAGGTCTGGGGAGTAGGGAGGATGAGGGACAACCTGGATGGCCTTTTCCTCCAAGAAGGCCTTGACGACGCGAGACGTGTGGACAGGTGCGTTGTCCCAGTGGAGACGCCAGGCATTTCCGAGGTCAGGCCTTTGGAGACGTTGAAGTTCTCGGCCACCTCAACCAGATTGACCCGCCGGTTCTCTTCGACGAAGTCCCTGACGGCACTGATCAGTGTCGGGCTTCTTAATTTGGCGGCCAAAGTCTCCTTCGGGCGACTCCCTCCGTGGGTGTTGAGAGGTTCTCCCTCCTTTCCGGCCTTGACGAGCCTATAGATTGTTGCTCGGGAAAGCACGTCCTTACTGTAGGCCTTCTCAATAAGTTCTTTTGACTCCATCGCGCTGTGGCCTGACCGACCGAGGTCGTACGCAAAGAGTCGTGGGTCACCATTGTTTGGCCGCTCTGCCATTTTTTTGGGTTCTTGTGGCTGATGCACTTTATCAAGTTGTAGCTAAGGCAGAAGTCGATGAAAAAAGCAGATTTTTTTGTCACTCATTGTCTATTAGTCTAGCTAAAATATGAAACACTTGCGAAGATGATCGGGTGGGATTTACCATAGATATTGCGTTTGTCTCACTTGAACTTGACTGCACCTCGTATGTGACGCAACATCCTAAGGAATACCATTTGAAGCGTAGGTCCTTGTCTGGACGCGTTGCTATCAGGCAAATGCGTGATCGAGCTTCCCAAATGTTAACTAGACTCTACGAATTGGCTACTGTCGATCAAATGCCTCCTCTGGTGCGTCTTCCACACACAGTTGTCGTCGACGAACTGAATCAACTTCATGATATGTATAACAGCAACGAGCCGGCGCCCATGACAAAACTACCTTGCTCACCATACTGTCTATCACACAGCTGTGACTGCGGGGCTCCTAAAGCATCAGAGTTTTGTCCCCGAGATAGCAGGCCAGTTAAACCTAATAATGGTTGTCATGCTGTCAAAGCGACGGTTCCAGCAAAAATTGGTCGCCATCCCATCCCTGTCGTTTTTCCACAAAAGGTACCACTACGTATTTCACATAAATTGATTATTCGTAGACAAAATCCGCGCAAGTTTGCGACGTCTACTGAGTTTGATCCTACTTTACCTTCATCATCTCCAAATAAACTTCTTTAAGTTACCCTACCTCATGGCTTGTTGAATTGACTATTATTCATTCATCCAGCGTATAGAAGTCGCTACTAAGCACCTTGCAACAAACTTTTCTTCCCTTGAAACGTTGCTGTGCAATTCTTAATCTCCTTGTAGCCAGCACAGGTAACACAGACACCTGCACTTGAGAAGGCTACATCTCAAAAAGTGCTGTGCCAGCCAGCAACTCCATTGCAGCCAAGCTCAGTTCTTTTAACCACGCCTTGGACGGTCTCAAGCCCTGTTTGCGAAAGTGGGAGAGAAAGAACTGAGCTTCTTTAATGTTTTTAAGCCAGGATTTCGCATACGTTTACTTACGCAGGTTTGGTCTATCTAAAACCCTACTCTACTCTGTCTACTACTCACCCTACTCGTGTTGCTTTTGTAAAAAATGTTAATAAACCTTGACCCTGCCGATTGGAATTATTGCCTAGCTAAGCATAATTTTATTACGTGACTTGAAAGTTTTTCATACCATTTCGATACGAATCGTAAGACAATTTGTTGCCACACGCAGGTTTTTTCTTAATACTTTTATAAACTCTTAAATCCTAAAGAACTGCTTTCTTCCTCTATCTCACTTTCTCTACCCATCCCGTTCTCCCATAACCGTATTATTTCTTTCTCTTCTATCTCACTCTTCTCCGCATCGCCCTCTCTCGTAACTGTCTATTTGTCCCGTGTCTCTGTATGTGTCCTTAGTATTATTGCACCATAAAACTGAATCGTCCGCTCTCTTCGTCCAGTATCTCCGATTATATTCTATTGCCCCCTTCTATATTCCATCATATGCATATCTCTTTTCGTTTCCCTCCCCCAAACTTTCTTCCCTATTGTAGCCACATCAACCTATTTCCTTTTTTCCTTCCATTACTTAACAAGCAAGTTAGGGTTCGTTGTTTTAAACCATCAGCTATAGCAATTTCACGCATACTTTCAGCAGCGGTGAAAACTTGAATTTGTTGACAAGTCGTTGCCATGACGTTGCCCAGCCGAGTACCATGGGATCCAGAGGAAGACCGTTAGCCGTCGAATTTGCTTAAAGACATTTGATTGATTACACTACGTTTTTTGTACCTTTTGCGTCACTGTGTCATATTCAGTATAATTTTTTCTTGTGCTGGTCTGTATGTAAAATCTTCCTGGCGTGATCAAATATCAAAAGTGTAAATTTCGATCTGAACTTTGGGATTTATGAATATTGCTGTGCTTCTTAAATCTTCCTGGCGTGCTCTAACTATAATATGGCATACTGTTAAAGAAGCTCGGACCGTACATGTATCTAGCTATCCTTCTAATAAACTTTATTTAAAACATCCTATGGCTTTACACTCTTAAGACGACATGTTTCTTAACTTAATTACGTAAAATAAACTTACTACTGTATTCAGTTGACTACTTTAGAATATGCATCCGCTTCTGGCTTTCCGTTTTATTTCCTGCCTAACTGTCCCACAAGCTTCGTGAGTGCTTTTAATTTTAAGCCGAATGCCTATATTTTTGTTCTTATCTTTCGACAAAATTTCTTTGTAGTATTATCCAATTCTGTTTCGAAAGTAAACGTACTTTTCTGCGTCATCAAAGTTATGTGTCAATAAATAAAATATTGCATAAATAACGATTCTTCTGGGTTTCAAGTAAACCTACCCAGCTACCCTAACCGGTTCGAATCCGATATTTATTTTTAGTTAGTCCTTTCTGACAACTTTCTGCTTTCTTCTTGAACCAACATACTGAAGCAGGTGAACCACACACGTGAATGTGCTTATTGCAATGCACGTAGCTGCGTATCTAAAAGTAAAAGTACACACACGAAAAAAATTAGGGGAATCTAACCTGCATGCATTCAGGCTGGGACTGGGGTGCGTCTGCACTCCAACTCAATTCCGCCGGTTTACGTCTAGTTCGGGCAGAGTGTGAGTCAGTCAGACAGTCCAGTAAGACGTGGGTTACAAACTGGCTATATAGCCAGCCCTTTCTTATGGGGTTATATTAGCCAGGTTTATGATGTTGTTTATATAGGATATAAATGGCAGACCAAATGCTTACCTAGCTACCTAGCCTGCTCCAGCTGCTTCGTTCCCTCTGCAAGCCGCTCAAACATGCTGCGAAGTACATGTACGCAGTCTTGATTTCGTTTATACCATAATATTTCGTGTCTACAACGTCATATACAGATTCAATAGATGAACGAAACTCACGTCCAACGATTCATTTAGCAGGGTAAGTCTCGTTAAACCTTTATCTAAGTTAGGTAAATTACAGATTGTACAAACTAGGCCAACCAAATCATACTATTCCATTATTTACCCGAAGTAGATGCGAGCACTTAATCCCAGTTTGTCTTTCTAGATCCGCTTAATTATATAACAACTGGCTTAAAAGACGTGTGTCAGGGTTGGGGGTCTTGCAGCATTCGAACCTGGCAGGGATATCCTACATGTATACATGAATCATGGAAATTTTACATCGGGTAGGTGGCATAATATAGTCTATTCGTCTCAGTCATGATCCCATTCAATCATTTACAGCTGATAATGCATGCCTTGTAGAAAAACTCCTGACGACTAGAGAGCAAGTAGTAGAATGCGGATTTGCTATAAATTTTGCCTATAGCGATAAAGCTTCAATTGTTATGAATCCCCTGGGGGCACCCATTATATGAAACTTATATGAAATCAGGCCGGCTTTATTTAATAGCATGGCAGATGGCACAGCTAAAAAACTCTGCGCGGCCAATTACAAACCTTCTAGGCTTTCGGACATGACAGTTCTTACCGAGTAGCACGCGTTCTGCCTGCTCCAGGCAGATTAGTTGCATGCAGATTGTCAAGCACATGTGACAGAATGATTTGTTAGTCAAGACTCATAAAGACTACATCAGCTAATTCCAGTTTGTCTTTCTAGATCCGCTTAATTATATAACAACTGGCTTAAAAGACGTGTGTCAGTGTTGGGGGTCTTGCAGCATTCGAACCTGGCAGGGATATCCTACATGTATATATGAATCATGGAAATTTCACATCGGGTAAATGGCATAATATCGTCTATTCGTCACAGTCATGATCCCATTCAATCATTTACAGCTGATAATGCATGCCTTGTAGAAAAACTCCTGACGACTAGAGAGCAAGTAGTAGAATGCGGATTTGCTATAAATTTTGCCTATAGCGATAAAGCTTCAATTGTTATGAATCCCCTGGGGGCACCCATTATATGAAACTTATATGAAATCAGGCCGGCTTTATTTAATAGCATGGCACAGCTAAAAAACTCTGCGCGGCCAATTACAAACCTTCTAGGCTTTCGGACATGACAGTTCTTACCGAGTAGCACGCGTACTGCCTGCTCCAGGCAGAT
Source organism: Macrostomum cliftonense (assembly GCA_950096795.1). NCBI lineage: Eukaryota > Metazoa > Platyhelminthes > Macrostomidae > Macrostomum > Macrostomum cliftonense. The sequence continues at coordinate 816,371 of CATNEM010000269.1, read as the reverse complement.
TAGTTGCATGCAGATTGTCAAGCACATGTGACAGAATGATTTGTTAGTCAAGACTCATAAAGACTACATCAGCTAATTCCAGTTTGTCTTTCTAGATCCGCTTTATTATATAACAACTGGCTTAAAAGACGTGTGTCAGTGTTGGGGGTCTTGCAGCATTCGAACCTGGCAGGGATATCCTACATGTATATATGAATCATGGAAATTTTACATCGGGTAAATGGCATAATATCGTCTATTCGTCACAGTCATGATCCCATTCAATCATTTACAGCTGATAATGCATGCCTTGTAGAAAAACTCCTGACGACTAGAGAGCAAGTAGTAGAATGCGGATTTGCTATAAATTTTGCCTATAGCGATAAAGCTTCAATTGTTATGAATCCCCTGGGGGCACCCATTATATGAAACTTATATGAAATCAGGCCGGCTTTATTTAATAGCATGGCAGATGGCACAGCTAAAAAACTCTGCGCGGCCAATTACAAACCTTCTAGGCTTTCGGACATGACAGTTCTTACCGAGTAGCACGCGTTCTGCCTGCTCCAGGCAGATTAGTTGCATGCAGATTGTCAAGCACATGTGACAGAATGATTTGTTAGTCAAGACTCATAAAGACTACATCAGCTAATTCCAGTTTGTCTTTCTAGATCCGCTTAATTATATAACAACTGGCTTAAAAGACGTGTGTCAGTGTTGGGGGTCTTGCAGCATTCGAACCTGGCAGGGATATCCTACTTGTATATATGAATCATGGAAATTTTACATCGGGTAAATGGCATAATATCGTCTATTCGTCACAGTCATGATCCCATTCAATCATTTACAGCTGATAATGCATGCCTTGTAGAAAAACTCCTGACGACTAGAGAGCAAGTAGTAGAATGCGGATTTGCTATAAATTTTGCCTATAGCGATAAAGCTTCAATTGTTATGAATCCCCTGGGGGCACCCATTATATGAAACTTATATGAAATCAGGCCGGCTTTATTTAATAGCATGGCACAGCTAAAAAACTCTGCGCGGCCAATTACAAACCTTCTAGGCTTTCGGACATGACAGTTCTTACCGAGTAGCACGCGTTCTGCCTGCTCCAGGCAGATTAGTTGCATGCAGATTGTCAAGCACATGTGACAGAATGATTTGTTAGTCAAGACTCATAAAGACTACATCAGCTAATTCCAGTTTGTCTTTCTAGATCCGCTTAATTATATAACAACTGGCTTAAAAGACGTGTGTCAGTGTTGGGGGTCTTGCAGCATTCGAACCTGGCAGGGATATCCTACATGTATATATGAATCATGGAAATTTTACATCGGGTAAATGGCATAATATCGTCTATTCGTCACAGTCATGATCCCATTCAATCATTTACAGCTGATAATGCATGCCTTGTAGAAAAACTCCTGACGACTAGAGAGCAAGTAGTAGAATGCGGATTTGCTATAAATTTTGCCTATAGCGATAAAGCTTCAATTGTTATGAATCCCCTGGGGGCACCCATTATATGAAACTTATATGAAATCAGGCCGGCTTTATTTAATAGCATGGCACAGCTAAAAAACTCTGCGCGGCCAATTACAAACCTTCTAGGCTTTCGGACATGACAGTTCTTACCGAGTAGCACGCGTACTGCCTGCTCCAGGCAGATTAGTTGCATGCAGATTGTCAAGCACATGTGACAGAATGATTTGTTAGTCAAGACTCATAAAGACTACATCAGCTAATTCCAGTTTGTCTTTCTAGATCCGCTTTATTATATAACAACTGGCTTAAAAGACGTGTGTCAGTGTTGGGGGTCTTGCAGCATTCGAACCTGGCAGGGATATCCTACATGTATATATGAATCATGGAAATTTTACATCGGGTAAATGGCATAATATCGTCTATTCGTCACAGTCATGATCCCATTCAATCATTTACAGCTGATAATGCATGCCTTGTAGAAAAACTCCTGACGACTAGAGAGCAAGTAGTAGAATGCGGATTTGCTATAAATTTTGCCTATAGCGATAAAGCTTCAATTGTTATGAATCCCCTGGGGGCACCCATTATATGAAACTTATATGAAATCAGGCCGGCTTTATTTAATAGCATGGCACAGCTAAAAAACTCTGCGCGGCCAATTACAAACCTTCTAGGCTTTCGGACATGACAGTTCTTACCGAGTAGCACGCGTTCTGCCTGCTCCAGGCAGATTAGTTGCATGCAGATTGTCAAGCACATGTGACAGAATGATTTGTTAGTCAAGACTCATAAAGACTACATCAGCTAATTCCAGTTTGTCTTTCTAGATCCGCTTAATTATATAACAACTGGCTTAAAAGACGTGTGTCAGTGTTGGGGGTCTTGCAGCATTCGAACCTGGCAGGGATATCCTACATGTATATATGAATCATGGAAATTTTACATCGGGTAAATGGCATAATATCGTCTATTCGTCACAGTCATGATCCCATTCAATCATTTACAGCTGATAATGCATGCCTTGTAGAAAAACTCCTGACGACTAGAGAGCAAGTAGTAGAATGCGGATTTGCTATAAATTTTGCCTATAGCGATAAAGCTTCAATTGTTATGAATCCCCTGGGGGCACCCATTATATGAAACTTATATGAAATCAGGCCGGCTTTATTTAATAGCATGGCACAGCTAAAAAACTCTGCGCGGCCAATTACAAACCTTCTAGGCTTTCGGACATGACAGTTCTTACCGAGTAGCACGCGTACTGCCTGCTCCAGGCAGATTAGTTGCATGCAGATTGTCAAGCACATGTGACAGAATGATTTGTTAGTCAAGACTCATAAAGACTACATCAGCTAATTCCAGTTTGTCTTTCTAGATCCGCTTTATTATATAACAACTGGCTTAAAAGACGTGTGTCAGTGTTGGGGGTCTTGCAGCATTCGAACCTGGCAGGGATATCCTACATGTATATATGAATCATGGAAATTTTACATCGGGTAAATGGCATAATATCGTCTATTCGTCACAGTCATGATCCCATTCAATCATTTACAGCTGATAATGCATGCCTTGTAGAAAAACTCCTGACGACTAGAGAGCAAGTAGTAGAATGCGGATTTGCTATAAATTTTGCCTATAGCGATAAAGCTTCAATTGTTATGAATCCCCTGGGGGCACCCATTATATGAAACTTATATGAAATCAGGCCGGCTTTATTTAATAGCATGGCACAGCTAAAAAACTCTGCGCGGCCAATTACAAACCTTCTAGGCTTTCGGACATGACAGTTCTTACCGAGTAGCACGCGTTCTGCCTGCTCCAGGCAGATTAGTTGCATGCAGATTGTCAAGCACATGTGACAGAATGATTTGTTAGTCAAGACTCATAAAGACTACATCAGCTAATTCCAGTTTGTCTTTCTAGATCCGCTTAATTATATAACAACTGGCTTAAAAGACGTGTGTCAGGGTTGGGGGTCTTGCAGCATTCGAACCTGGCAGGGATATCCTACATGTATATATGAATCATGGAAATTTTACATCGGGTAAATGGCATAATATCGTCTATTCGTCACAGTCATGATCCCATTCAATCATTTACAGCTGATAATGCATGCCTTGTAGAAAAACTCCTGACGACTAGAGAGCAAGTAGTAGAATGCGGATTTGCTATAAATTTTGCCTATAGCGATAAAGCTTCAATTGTTATGAATCCCCTGGGGGCACCCATTATATGAAACTTATATGAAATCAGGCCGGCTTTATTTAATAGCATGGCACAGCTAAAAAACTGAAAATCTTTCTGTCGTGATCTAATATCAAAAGTGTCAATTTTGATCCGAACTTTGGGATTTTAATATATTTCCTCTGCAGGTAAAATCTTTCTGTCGTGATCTAATATCAAAAGTGTCAATTCTGATCCGAACTTTGGGATTTAAATATATTTCCTCTGCACGTAAAATCTTTCTGTCGTGATCTAATATCAAAAGTGTCAATTTTGATCCGAACTTTGGGATTTAAAAATATTTCCTTTGCACGTAAAATCTTTCTGTCGAGAACTAATATCAAAAGTGTCAATTTTGATCCGAACTTTAGGATTTAAAAATATTTACAGAAGAAAACGAAATTCAGTACGAAATTCAGTAATATTTTGATCAAATGCACTACTTGAATTGTCAATTGTCATGTAACATTTGTTTAATAATGTTACAGTAATTTTTTGAAGTTTTTATTATGGTTGCACATTTACAACTTTCGATTATGTATCTGTGAGAAATTTTTTTATGATTGTTCTCATAGCAACATCAACAAACAGTAAAATTCACGTCTGATTAAATTTTGCAGCGTTACACTGGAAATATAAAGAGGATCAGAACCAGTGTTGCCACTATCAATATCAAATAAATAATCGCTGGATGATGGAAAAATTGCAGAATGTTTAAGGACGATTTTGATGGGTATTTAGTGACGATTTTGAGGGGTGTTTAAGGACGATTCTGATGGGTGTTTAATCGCTGGATGATGGAAAAATTGCAGGATGTTTAAGGACGATTTTGAAGGGTGTTTAAGGACGATTCTGATGGGTGTTTTAGGACGATTCTGATGAGTGTTTAAGGACGATTTTGAGGGGTGTTTAAGGACGATTTTGAGGGATGTCTAAGGACGATTCTGATGGGTATTTAAGGACGATTCTGATGGGTATTTAGTGACGATTCTGTTGGGTATTTAAGGACGATTTTGATGGGTATATAAGGACGATTCTGATGGGTATTTAGGGACGATTTAGAGTGATGTAAGGGACGATTTCGAGGGGTGTTTAAGGACGATTTTGAGGGCTATTTGGGGACGATTTTGAGGGGTGTTTAAAAACGATTCTGTTGGGTATTTAAGGACGATTTTGATGGGTATTTAAGAACGATTCTGATGGGTATTTAAGAACGATTCTGATAGGTATTTAAGGACGATTCTGTTGGGTATTTAAGGACGATTTTGATGGGTGTTTAAGGACAATTCTGATGAGTGTTTAAGGACGAATCTAACTAAACTAAAATCGCAGCAGTGGCAACACTGAATTCAGAACCATGAGATTTCTGATTGGGATCAGAATCGTGGAATTACTAAAAGAGGTTTAGAATCGAGGGATTCTGAATGGGGATCACGGATCAGATTTATAATTCATATAATTGCAGACTGGCGGTATCCGGCAGGTCAGGGATCAGCAGGTCGGGCGAGGCGGGGTCAGCGGGCCGCAGCCGACGCTTGGATGGCATCGACAAAGACGACGAAGCGGCGATCGCGCTAGAGCAGTCGGCCACAAGGGAAGCTGAATTGGCCAGTCTACAGATCCTTGATAACAATTGTGCTGAGGTATCAGGACGGATGGGGCCAGCGTTGTCGTGCCAAATCATCAGGAAGGAGTTGACGTTGCCAGTGCGCAGTGCCGGCTTGTACGGATCGGCCATGCACCTCGGCCCGGTGTCGACCTCGTTGCCGCACGCGATGAAAAACACGCTGGCCGTGGTGCCGCTGTTGGGCTTGAAGCCGGTGCAAACGGCAAGGCGGTAGGCGCCTTGAAATTGAATTGGGGCGCAAAGGTAAAATTACGAGCTATTACTTCCCAACCGACAAAAGATAAAAAAATTTCTGACCTCAACAGAATCGGGAAGTAATGCACATGGCATGGCCCTTCAGCTGGAGTCGTCGACTGTGCAGCAGCTCACTTGGACGTTCCAGGCCGTCGCCGTGATAGAGTGCCACTTTGGACGCCCGCTCGTAGCTGATCGTGGCATCGGCCCGCATCAGGACAACATTCGTCGCGTTGACATGCTGCTCGAGCGAGTCTGTTAGCGTCCAGGGTCGGCTTCAGCAAGACGGTCTCAGGCACCAGATACTGGCATTTGAGTTGATCGAGCCGTAACTTTGATTATTCGGCACTTCCATTGACTGGCCGAACTTTGATTTTCATTTTTTATTGTGGGGTCCTTACAGCTGAAAATTTTTGAAAATTTTGATAGCCGCTTAATTTTGTTCTAGCTCATAACAAAAACTTGTGCTTTTAAAATCATGAAGTTTAGTTTTCTAGGTTAGTGCTTTGTGTTGAGGATTGAGTTCAGATTGAGACTGTGTAAAGAAATTAGTTGCAAGTGTGATTTGGCTACCTGGGATTCTGCCAATAGGGAGTGCAGCAGACTTATTTCTTATTGAGTGGATGTTAGCCTCGTCAAAACCCTAAAACTTGGTATCCCTAGCTGCAGTATCTAAAATAAAACAAAAACAAGAGAAGAGTTTCCAAAATCAGCAGCATTATCAGTAGTCCATTTACTTTTCACTTTCACTTTTGGAGTCACAATCACAGCATTATCAGTAGTCCATTTACTTTTCACTTTAACTTTTGGAGTCACAATCACAGCATTATCAGTAGTCCATTTACTTTTCACTTTCACTTTTGGAGTCACAATCACAGCATTATCAGTAGTCCATTTACTTTTCACTTTCACTTTTGGAGTCACAATCACTTTTAAATCACTTTTAAATCACTGCTTCATTTATAGAGGCAGCGCAGGACGCTGCTGCGCAGGGCACGAATGCGCCTGCGCTGCCAGCCTGCCTGCCTCTGCTGCTGCTGTTGTTGCTGCTGCTGCTGTTGTTGTTGCTGCTGCTGCAGCTGCTGCTGCTGCTGTTGTTGTTGCATCTGAAGTTTAAGGCATTGAGGGTGAAATTAATGAAATTTAAGAAAAATATACGCTGTTTAGATGAACATATTAGTTATAAACGAAATTTTATGTAATATTAGGTAAGATATTAATATTAATAATACTATTAGGATTATTCAGACTACGCCAGTGAAAATTTTTTAAGAATTTTTCTTCTTACTTATTTACAGAAGCATTTTGAAGATGCATGTTAAGCATGGCGCCTTCTGAACACTATAAAGTATTTTCGATACACATCGGAAAACCTTTTGCTAAATTTTACTTCCCATTAAAAATTGGAAAAATTCGTTGCGACGAGGTGGTAGAAGCTACCAAAGCTGATAAGGAAGAATACATTCCACAAGTGACTATTTAGTTAATCGGCGTCAGCGACATATCAGCGTCAGGAAGACACAACACCCAACCTAGGTTCCCTAATTTCTATTGGTCCGTTGTGACCGCAACTGAAACAAGGCGAATAAATACATTTCTTTTGTATCCAGGTACCTAAAGGGCAAACCGAAGCCGAACTAGAGCATAGTGATACCACTACAGTAACTTCAAAGCCTGCAGAAACCTAAGAATAGACAGAGGTAACTCATATCAAGAATATCAAGTTGTGATATTAATTTCCTACAGCCCAACTAGCACTAGGGCATCTGCTACATTCGAACTAAATACTGGGGCACCTAGCAGTTAATGGAAGTAATTATACTCCTTGAAGAGAAACTTATCAAATTGTAATAGTAGTCTGATCGTAGTTTTAAAGGTAGACAGACAGATTGATAGATGGATAGATAGATAGATAGACAGATAGATAGATAGATCAATAGACAGACAGATAGATAGATGGATAGATAAATAGATAGATAGATAGATAGATACATGGAAAGATAGACAGATAGATAGATAGATACACAGACAGACGGATAGATCAATAGACAGACAGATAGATAGATGGATAGATAAATAGATAGATAGATACATGGAAAGATAGACAGATAGATAGATAGATACACAGACAGACGGATAGATCAATAGACAGACAGATAGATAGATGGATAGATAAATAGATAGATAGATACATGGATAGATAGACAGATAGATAGATAGATACACAGACAGACGGATAGATCAATAGACAGACAGATAGATAGATGGATAGATAAATAGATAGATAGATACAATGATAGATAGACACATAGATAGATAGATACACAGACAGACGGATAGATCAATAGACAGACATATAGACAGATAGATAGATAGATGAATAGATTAAGTAGATAGACAGACAGATAGATGGATAGATACATAGATACGTAGATAGATGGATAGATCAATAGACAGATAGATAGATAGCATGGGAAACTGAAGAATTTCCTACAGCCAAAAAAGCTAAGCCAGTTAAAAGGATTGAGATTCTAAGATAGCCGGTTCTGTATTCTATAACACGCAGATTGGTAAGCTGCTTTTGCATCAAAAACAATTCAGTTGGCTTAATTTTCTACAGCCCAAAATGTCTCAACCAGTTAAAAAGATTTCGCCACAAATAAAACTTGAAACACAATTTTATAGCAGCTTATGAATCTGCGTGATAGAAATAGTATAGGCACTGACTAAAAGAAATTTTTTGGCCAAAAAAATCTGAAATTTTGATTACTAATCTATACCTAATGATATATAAATATACTGCCATTATATCTAATTGAAAATATTGCAACGTTTTGTAAATAGAATCTTTATATAGCACGAAATTAGCCGATGAAGCTTCGCAAATTTCCTAAACCTAAGAGGATCACTTTACCTGTTACGTTATTCCTACTCGTACAAGACAAGAGCTAAGTTAGCTAACCTCAGAATTAACCAGAGCGGTGGCGCGCGAAACAGTATTTATTGGCTTTAATTCAATTTCAAGGAGGAGTGGTTGGAGGGGTATTCACTAGTTGTGAAACCTAAAGTCATTTTCACCCCTCTGTTTACGCGAAGTCAAATGTTGGGGGATGACTCTGAATGTACATTTGGAGACGAACGGACTTTAATGAATAATCCAATTTACTAAGAAATGAGTCACACAGTAGCCTTTTAAATATTTACTTTAGCTACTAGTTCCTTCATAGCATCATGAACTAACACTCAACGCCTTTTCTATCCCGTGTCAATTATTATTAGCTATTATTAGTAGCAATTATTTAACTGACTATAACTATTGTTAGTAGTTATTAACTGTGCTTTTTGGGCCTTCGTGAGTTATATTTCGATGTGCGGGAACGAAATTTAATTGGGTTTGCTGCAAAAGATGCCAAATTTGTCTTGGATTATTGTGCATCAATTAGTAATATGTAATTAATACTGAAATTGTATTGTACAGCATTTTCGAATCGCCCATAATCAGAAATCAGAATTAGGTGAGAACGAATGAGACTTAATTATACTGGCTTTAATGTCTGCTATTTTGAAGAATCAAGGGGATGGGACATTAGAATCGGCAGTTTTTTATCAATACAAAAAATTCGATTCACCTAGTTTTTTATCTACTCGTCTGCCTATTCTGATTAATATACGTATTACTCTGTCCATCCACTTAAATTAATTATTACATGTTTATAACTGCTCTACGAGGTTGCTTAGCTGCTCTGGAAGATTTCCGTTGGGTAATAAATGATTCGAAGACATAAAATCTGAGCGTCATAGCCTGATCTACCGGTCGTCAGATTTTATTATTTTCATTTACTAAATACAAGTACCTACTAGATCTCGCATGTCTTTTTTTCTTGACCGACCCATCTATCTATCTATCTATCTATCTATGTAGCCATCTACCAATCTATCTTATCTATCTATCTGTCTATCTATCTATCTATCTATCCATACTATCTATCTATCTACCTATCTATCTATCTATCTATGTAGCCATCTACCAATCTATCTATCTATCTATCTATCTATCTAACTATCCATACTATCTATCTATCTATCTATCTATCTATCTATGTATCTTTCTTTCTATCTACCGATAAATTTATCAATCTATCTATCAATCTATCCATCTACCTATCTATCTATCGATCTATGCATTTATCTGTCTATCTTTCTATCTACCTATAAATTTATCAATCAATCTATCTATCTATCTATCTATTTATCTATCTATCTATCTATCTATCTATCTATCCATACTATCTATCTATCTATCTATCTATCTATCTATCTATCTATCTATATATCTTTCTTTCTATCTACCGATAAATTCATCAATCTATCTATCAATCTATCCATCTACCTATCTATCTATCGATCTATGCATTTATCTATCTATCTTTCTATCTACCTATAAATTTATCAATCAATCAATCAATCTATCTATCTATCTATCTATCTATCCATCTATTTTTATTGATCACTCTAATTATCTATCAAGTATATTGATCAGGCTAGAATTGAATTTAGATAGCAAGAATTTCACAACCTAGAAAATGTTGAGACTGTAAATTGCTGAAGCAGTTTTCTAGGTTTTGAACTTTCTTGATAGTGAAATTTCTAGCTAGCGAAAGAGCGTGTGCTAACATTTCCTATGTTTTGAAATGACTAGATTTTGAAGCGACCTGTATTAATTTATCTAGTAGGGAATCTGACTGTTAAAACGGAATCGATCAACTCCATGACATTTTTAATACACACTACGTGATAGATTAAAAAAATGACTTACCACTGTCTACCACCGCCGCTGCTGCCGCCGCTGCTGCTGCCGGCGCCCAGGCCGCCAAGGCGCCCGCCTCCTCCGCCGCGGCCGCCGCGCCCGCCGCCCCGTCCGCGGCCTCCTCCAGGCCAGTGCCGAGGATCGATGTTGCTAAAATTGTTCGAAAAATAATATTTCAGTGTCTTCATTTGTTACATTAAATTGCTGTCTGCAAAAGATAAAACGACAAACTTACCCCCGGCAGTAGGCCTGGAGCTGCAGCAGCAGAATCTTCTGCTGCTGCAGCAGGAAGCCACGGATGGTGTCCCGCTAAAATGAAAAAACTGGAATCAAAGTAACATGTCACACTTATTAAATTTGTTATGTACATAATTAAAAAAACACTTACGTTCCGCTTCCAGGCCCTCCACTTGGCGCCTCCGCGATGCGTGGGGGGGCGCAAGTGGAAGGCCTGAAGAGCGTCGCCGGGATCGGCGGGCTCGGCAGGCGGGCGACGGGGAAGGGGTGGGTCGGGGAGGAGGGCATTAAGACCGGGCCGGGGTGCGGGTGGGTCTGGTCGCGCAGCAGGCTGGGGGGGGAGAGGGGGTGATGGAGGAGGCCGAGGGGCGGGACGGGGTGTGCCTGCGGCGGGTGGAGGCGGTGCGGCGGGTAGCGGGGGCGGGACAGGGGGTGGGGGTGCGGCCGCTACAACCGCCGCATAAGAGCGGCGAGTTGTAGGGCGGGTAGGAGGGGGCGGCGGTGGAGGCGGGGGCCGGGGCGGCGGGGGTGCCGGAGCAGCAGCGGGCTTCTTGCCCTTTTTGTTTTTCTTAGTCATTGCTGAAATTGTAAAGATTTTGTGTACGTTTACGTTAAAAATAATTGTAAGTAATTTTTACATAAATAAAAATATTGAAGGGCAATTATTATTTTAATTAAAGTCAAAATAGATGCTATTTAAACTGCACATATAGCAAATCACTCTATCATCCTTTTGCAACTCAGTAAACAATCAAGCGTTATGGTTTTGGCAGTTTTTAATTAAAGTATTTTTCCAAGAAAAGATCGCCAAGTTTCTAGGCAAAAAGTGCTTATAAAAGAATTCTACAATTCCTTGAAGCTTTTTCTATAATTATTGAACCATAGTCAGCAGTTAAATACATCATGCATAAATAAATAAACACTTCACGTAAGTTAGTGACCTTTGTGTAATTTGCTGTTGCATAGAAACTATGGGAAAACTTCAAGAACTGTCTGACACTGTCTGAGTCTTCTGATTGTTTTCTATGCAAACAGTCTTACACTCAAGCAACAATCACATTATTTTAACATATTTTTAATGTACATTGACATATTCTTTTGTGATTTTCATCTTAATTTTGTGTAAGAAAGACTTTTGTAAACTTTAACATTAACTACTCTCAATCACTCTATACAGCATGCAGTACAGGAATATATATGTTGTTCACTTAATTACATAGTACTACAATATATAATTTTTAATACTTATACAAACATGTCTATAGTTTTTTAAATGAACAGTTATGTTGTAGAGAATTTTATTGTTATTTAATAAGTTCTTTCTTTGAGTCTGCCTATTTAAATATAAAAATATTGGCCTTCTTATATAATTAAAGTTACTTTTCTTATAGGAAGAATGCTTGTTCTTAATATACAGCAAAGCATAAAAAGTAGTGATATCAAGCATTTCAAATTTACAAGACTAAGTATAGTAATAGATAGTACAATGATTATTTACAAACTTAAATTGTTTTCTATACAAATATGCAAATATATTTACAGTATATCTTGTTATTAAAATATAAATATTGTATAAATAAGTTCATAATCTTTTACAAGCACCTATGTTGTACAAAAAGACTTGTTTTAGAAAATAATTTAGTGGAACAAATATAAGTTCTTTCTCTCCCACTTTTGCATAGCGGGCTTGAGACCGTCAATGGCGTGGTTAAAAGAACTTTTGTTGTTCCAAACTCACTATAATAATGATCTAGAGATCCATTATTTAATGGTGTATTTTGTTTCACAGCACTTTTTCAAGAGTGCAAAGTGATGGCACTTTGGATAAGGGCATTATTTTCATAAAGCCTGAAGAGGCTACACAGCACAGAAAATCATTGTGCAAGTGTTAGCAAGGCTTAGAAAAGAAGAAAATAGCCTTTTTCTGAATGAATAAAGAGTTCACAGATCGTTTTCATCAGATTGCACCTCTTCAATAAAAACACTCAACCTGTGAGGCTGACCTTGAACAGTGGAAGGTACAAGTTGTGGCATGAATCCTGCATCTGATGAAGGTAATGCATAAGTTACCTGATTTTGCAGGACAGCTGCTGGATAAATTGGAAATTGATAGTTTTGCAGCATTGGTAAACTTTGAGCCTGAACCCCAAGAAAAGCTGGGCTTGAAAATTGCTGAGGATTTTGCTGATAAGTATAGCCACCAGGCTGCAGGTTTATACCTGATTCTTGACAAGCTTGTAGTAGCAAGTCATGATTTGCACTGGGTCTTTCTGTACATCTTTCATCAGTAATACTTACATTGTTATCATTGTTGCTAGATGCACGAGCAAATAGACTTATCTGTGGGATGATTGGCTCTGCTTGATTGGTACCTTGGGGCATTTCTTCATCAGAGTCACCATGCTCTTCATCAGGAACCCCAAAATCGCTCTCATCTTGATTACCTGATTGATCATTAGTCACTGCATTAGGCAGCTCATTTAAAGCCACATCAATAGAATTATTATCCAAGTCAGGATTTGGGTTAGCAGCTAGGAATTCAGCATGGGACCAGAATTTTACCTCTCCTCCACACTCAGCAATTTCTGTGAAAGCTGCTACACACTGGTCGAGATTTAAATTATGTGGAGAACATAATTTTGGCTGAAAGATTCCGGGTCCTTTCTGTTGACCCGTGTTGTTCTGATCAGACACAATTAATGACCAAGGAATTTGAGTAGTGAAGCCTGCTTTTTCAAAAGCTGTCTTAGCCATTTCACTAAGCTTTTTACGCATAAAGCCTACACCTTTTTGAATAAATTCATCAAAGCCAAAGTTCACTATTGGCTCAATAGTTGCTTCAGCAATTTCCTTGGCATTGGCAATACCCTCTTGCTTTTTTACTATTGCCTTTGAAAGTTCACCACATTTTTCTGACAAAGTCTTTGCAAAAGCCTCATCAGTAGGTATATCTGGTGAAACAGAGTATTGTGGCTTATCATTCCTATTTATGCGAATCAATACATAAGTTTCCTTTCTTTTGTCAAGTTCTTTAAGAATGGATTGTAATGAAAGAACTCTTTTTTTAACACGCTTTTTTAAACGTTCTCTCAATGCAGGGTCTCTAATTTCTTGTCTATATCTTAGTCGAAGAGCCGGGGTCCAGTCTAAAATAAATTTTAGTGATCAAATATTAGATTTATCTGCAAATAATTACAAAAAAATTTTTTTAAGTGAATATATTCTTCTGTTTGACTATGATTTTTAGCAAAATTTGTAAATTTTTATTAATTCTTGATTTTTTTTAAAAAGTAAGGCATCTTATATCTTTTTCTATTTTATTTTAACAGAGTACATCAGCCCTTTAATATTTTTAGTAACTTCCATGCAAACTCACATTATTATAATGCAAGTTGTTTGAAGCATCTTATATAGCTAACAATGTTTTACAATAGCCTCATTATATTCAACTTAACTATAATCATAGTCAATCAGAATGTAACATATAAAATTTATGCACTAAGACAGACACAACCAATAATGCCATTTATTGCAGTTTAAGCAATTTTTCTTTCACTAACATATATGTTTGAATGTCTTGCAGCCCTTTTATAATAGTTACTAAATATATATCTCCATCATATTGGTTTCTAAAGGAACTTTTACAATAACTTAAAATGGCAGAATTGGTAATAAAAAAGAAAAATACATTAATGTACCCATTATGCTACAATTTGCAATTACTTACTTCCACATCCTTGATCTTTTAGCCAAAGATTTGCAATAGTCAAAACCATCTGAAAGTTTATTTATTAAATATGCAACTATTAATTCAAGCCTTTTGAAAGATTTGTTTTTTAGCTTTTTAAAGGTAAAGTTTAGTAAAACATCTTAACTTTTAATATAGTAAAGTTAAATGCAATCAAGTGCTGCTTGTTTAAATTAAAAATACAAAGCCATACATAGTTCTTATCTGATGTAAAAGTTTTATGTGGGTATGGTCATGAATAGTTAAAAATATGAAGAATTGTTACATGTATCCTAACTCGTAAATCTGCAAATTTATATTGCTAAGAGATTTGACAACAGCATTGTTGTTGCACGTTGCACGTTTTACATTTACGATAAATTTTGGTCTACTTCTAAGAAAATTAAAATTTTAAATTGCTCTAAGAACGATAATTTTTATTTGTGTAAACAAATTTGAAACGGTTATATAATTTAGAGGAGTAAATACTAACTTAACTTAACTTCAATATTAGGGCACTTATTGTTTGATTCGAATCAATATTATTCATGAATTGGTTATCTTACCCATTTTTATACTTATTTTCTTTATTTCTAAGAAACTGATAAATTTAAATACAGTGCTTTACAAGGTCTTTATGACGTAGATAAACAATACTTCTTTCTAAGAAATTTGAACAAATTCAAATAAAAATGTTTGCTTATTTTTGACATTTAGTCTGCTAGCTATATGATCATATTGAGCGTATAAAATGAGAAACTGAAGGTTATGCTGCAGAATGCTAATATCGTTTGGCTGTTAGCGTTAAAAAGTAGTATTTAATACACTCTATCCTTATATAAGTTTGCTGCAAAACTGACAGATTATAGATTCATAGATTAATGAGCTGCATTTGTGTATGCTACAAGAGCCACTGAATTATTGCTACAGAACGTAGAAAATACCAAAAAACAACCATTTTAGCTGGTTGTTTTTGACAAATATACTCTTAACAATTGATCAAACTATACGCTTTATTGAAACGCTAAATACAGGAGCTTCAGCTTGTAAATTACGCTTGGCTAATATAAAAAAGCGGGCTTGTTAGAGCATGTACCGAATTGTCTTACCTCTTTAGTTTCAAGTTGGTAGTTTTTAGTAAAAAGTAAAAAGACTACTCTTATGAGTCTAGTAATCTAGTAAAACTAGTTGGTATGAATGAATGTTTAAATGTTATTGATAGTAGTTAAAGCACTCTGCTTTACTGCGATCGATTAATTACAATTGGTAATAAAGTAAAACGCAGTGGAAGCAGAGCTTCAGTTTTTTGCAGTTGGGAATTTGGGAACAAAGACGTTTCATTATGTATACCATATTTATTAGGGTCAGGGGAGGACAAAGACTCCCTGGATGAACCCATACAGTGTAATGAATCACCCCATTTCGTGAGGACAAATCAGACGCTTGGAGGAGGGGTGGATAGGGGAAAACAGTGAGCTATGGCCCGCTAGCAGAGCTCACCTCACCGTGAGCTATGCCCCGCTAGCGGTCTATTTTTTTCGTGAGGTGAGGTCTGCTAGACCCCTGCCAATAGGTGGCGCAATCATTGAGTCAAGCTGATTCACCAGGGGTTGTGTCGGGCAGAGAGGCCGCGAGTGGAATCGTTGAGTGATGTATTCAGCTTTGGGCGGTGGGGTGGTGTTGGGACAGAGAGCGCAATCCGCGAAAGGTGTTGATTCATCCTGAGGGTAAGAGAGGCCCGGCCTTACCATAGGCCAGGGGTGCAGCCGAACTAGCATGAATAAAACACACAAGTGTCACCCTACTCGTTAAATGGTCCGCGGCTGAATAGCTGCGTATCCGACTTTTGTCCGCGTTGACTGATTAAATGGGTGATTAAAATGGAGATCCTCTCGTCGCCTGCCCCAGAGCGGGTTGGTTGGTTTGATGAATCGTTTACAGTGTGTCAATAGGGAGCATACAAAAGAGCGGGTTGGCGGCTGTTGCCCGCTAAAGAGAAAAATGCGTGTTGGGGCGGACTGTACGCAGGATTAACTGTGTTAGGGGTAGAGACAAAGAGTCGCCATTGTGACAGGACAGTGCACCCACAATTAGGACAGAGAAGACAGAGGGCGCAATCATTGAGCCGAGCTGATTCGCCAGGGGTGGGGCAGAGGGGCCGCGAGTGGAATCACTGAGTGATGCTTATTCAGCTTTGGGCGGTGAGGGTGCTGTCTGGACAGAGAGCGCAATCTGCGAAAGGTGTTGATTCATTCTGAGGTAAGAGAGGCCCGGCCTTACCATAGGTCAGGGGTGCAGCCGAACTAGCATGAATAAAACACACAAGTGCCAGCCTACTCGTTAAATGGTCCGTGGCTGAATGGCAGCGGATCCGCCTTTTGTCCGCGGTACCGGGTTCGAATCTTTGCCGCGTTGACAAATTAAGTGAGGTAATCCTACATACAGGTACTACTAATAAAAAGAAGTAATATTTGGACGCAAAACGAGAATTACCGAGTTGAGATCAAGGGTGGGATTGGGGAAATCTCAATGTGGGATAGAGGTTCTTGGTTCGAATCTTTGGGGGTGAGATCACTGGGTGAGGATTGGGTGAGGATTGGGGACGATCTCAGGGGGAGATTGGGTCGGGGTTCGAATCTTTGGGGCGAGATCTCCGGGTGAGATCTCACCTCAAATCTCATTGGGTGAGACCTGACAACCACCTCACCTCCAAAAAGGGCGGATTTCTGCACGGTAAGTAGTATTGGAGTTGCCGATTCTGCTGCGTGAACCCAAAATCACAGAGCAGAAGACGCATAGGTCGCAGAAATCTGACGCCATTCTCTTCTCTCATGCTTATCAAAGATGTCGATAAAAAGGAAAATGAGCAAGTAAAACATTGAAGAGTGTCTTTTTAGTTATGTAGGTCAGGCAAATCGATAACAAGTAGCAGTATGTGACTGTATATGTACGAAAAATGTCACTGGCAACGTCAAAACTGACTACGAAGAAGAGGACAATCAAACTAAACGCATTCCTTTATTTATGACAAAAGTGTTTAGGTAAACTAGCAGTGATAAATACGCGTAAGGTAAAGGTGCTTGTGAAGACAAACTTTTGCTAACAGAAGAAAAAGTGAACATTGATCTGTATTTTTCCGCCATAGTCCAGTGTATGCATATGATAATTGCATAAATTGCAAATTGGATAAAAATTGGATAAGCTTGACAAATGAAAAAATACAATGTGACACTAACTCGTTGAAACTTGTTAAATTTTGAAAGTTACTGTGAAAAGTTCAAGTTATTCCATCATAGAAACATTCAGGAGAAAACATGAACTTCACTGAAAAATCGTCACTAGGCTGCAAAAGTGGATATACCTCGTACGTTTCGCTCTCCAAAATCCAAAAGATGTCACTTACTTTGATACAGTTGCACTGCGCAATTTTTTTAGCTTGCGATCACATGAATCAGGTGATGCCTCTTTCGTCTTGTAGCGCTGGATAAGGCCTTTAAAGAAGCAATTTGAAAGTCGGCGGGAAACAGCACTTGCTGGGAACTCGTGCTCAGGAAAAAAGTATGCTCCACACCTTTTCGCACACCGCCATGTGCCGAGTTGGATCCTACAAGCATGGTAGCAGCAGAGACGAGTGGTACACATTTTTGCAGCTTTCGTTGAATTTTTTCAACTAAACTTCTCAAGACAGGATAAGAATCTGTATATGTTTTGCTTACCTTTATGTGGTTCGGCAGCGCCAGTCTCCATTTTTCGCATTCACTTCGATCTTTTGGAAAGCTGAATGCCTTGACAGTCGTATTTTCAAAACGGTAGTTAGATTTGCACCCCACGACGCAGCACTTTCTTGGCATGAGCCGCCGAAGGATAGTTAAGTACTTACATGTAACTCAAGTAGTGAAAGTCAAACGAAAGTCAAGCGCTTTAGCTTTTCTTTAGCTTTAACCAAAGCTTAGCTTTTCATTCCTAATGGCAAGGCTCTGTCAGTCAGACTGAATCTTCGTTGCTCCATTGACACAAGTGTGTTTTGCCATAGACAGCCGCAGCCTGACTGTAGATTTCAATAAGGCATTTGCTATTCAAGACTCTGCCGAAAAGGGGGGTCCTGTACAAAAACAGTCACTGCTCCTCTCAAAATCATGACTTGAAAAATCTAAGTGGTTCATCTTGTAGTCCCTAAGTTGTCCCTGTAATCTCTATGATCACCGCAATATTTATGGTGCTGCCTTTGGCTGCTTTGGGGAAGATGTTTTAGAAGTGTGTTTGAAGGGATGTCAATTCGAAGGAAACGAAAATTTGAGCTTGTTTAATTTTGTTTTTTTATTATACAATTAATTGACCATATATTAGTTTGACAGCCCTAAAACACACTTCCATATTGTAGAATGAAGAGTTTGTGACAACATATTAAAATCTCTTTAAAAACTAATGGTCCTGTACAACAGGACGGCCACTTTTTGCTGAAAATAATGAAATTTGCCAATCTCGCCAGTGCATTTTTTGCGAAAAATCAGCCTTCAAAAAAAATTTCTTAGAAACACCCGTGTCACGTCCTACTGAACAAGGGCCTTCTAGTGGTCCTTGTGGTGTACACGGCACGAGTTATTAAAAAATGAAAGACGCAGATTGCAGAACTAAAAATTTAAATCTTTTCGCCTATTATGCCTCAAGACGGCAGAGATGGAATGATATTTTAATTCGCCTCCTATTAATTTTGCTCGGGAACTTTTTTATTGGCAGTTTTGTTTCACAGATTTCATAATTAAAGTGAATTAATTATAGGCGGCAAATTATTTAGCACAACCCAGCGTATTCCTCTTGATAATTACCATTAGCTACCTAACTAAGGAAGGTAAATCGAAAAGGCATCTGCATGGCACCGCCAACTTCTATAAAAGTTTCCCAGGAGAAAAGTTGAATGTTTCGGTGTATATGCTGGTACAACTTAACGTTGTCAGATTGAATTCTTAGTTTTGACCTCCCCATTCCCAATAGAATTTGTGAGTCTTATGATTTCAGTTACGCACTTTAAACAAAAAATATTAGGGGCATTCGTTTGTTAAACCAAATAAAATTAGACCCGAGCAAGCAGAACCTGGTCAAGAATTCACATTGGAATATTATTTTTGGCTATTATTGAAGTCCCCGGAAATCATCAAACAGGCACAGCAACTTTATTTTCACGGCGGCAAACAAACGAATAGCTGCTGTTCCACGCTCACTTTCTATTGGACAAAAGCTCCCGAAAGTCTGAGTAGGCCGCAAAAAGTATAAATTCATCATTGACGCTAGGATTACGATGCTCGCGCCATTTGTAGAAGTTTCCCCTATAGTTCCAACATACGTACGAAACACTGTTTGGAATGGGGACTAGGCAGATATTATCATCGATGATAATGCTGTGGTTTTGTCGCCTGGCTCAACCGATTTCAGTGATCAAAGCGGTGTGCATCATCTCGAACGATACCAACTTCCGGAATGATGTTTCCTTTCTGGAATACTCGGTGAACTATGTGCACAGCCGTACGGACCTGTTCCCCGATATTCGATTTGAAATGGACTATCAGTTCACGAGCGGGGTGAGTTTTGTGACAGTATTTATTTTATTCGGAAGCTGTTGCGCAACAACTTAGTATGAGAAACTTTCTTCTTGAATAAAACCAACTGATATAACCATAGCACAACCATCAGCAAACTGTTCCAATTTTATATTATCTGCATTTACAATTCTAAATACAGGATGACACTGGGAGTGCGGTTCACGCCTTAGTGAGGAGTTTCTACCCGGCCAAGGACAAGGTGCTCATCTTCGGCGCCACTTACTCTTCCCAATCTGAGAGGGTGGCAGCTGTGGCCAGGTACTATGGCCTACCTCAGGTGAGCATTTCTCTATCAGTAGAATTAACAGCCAAAATAAGATACACGAAAAGGAGATCCATCAATAAATGCCTCCTTCTGACTCATCGCCGAATGCTTTTGCGTTCAGCTGCTACCTCAACATTATCTGTAATTTGGCTCTGTCGCGAAAGCCAGCAAAAGCATCATTATCTGCTTTCTGGCAGCCTTATAATTGCTTAAACTGGCCAGCAAGTTTGTGCCTAATTTCAAAGTCTTCATCGGACGGAGCTCTCAATTTGTACGCTCCGTCAGCTTTAGAGTTGCCTGTGATTTTCTGGGCGAATCCTGGTCCGAAAAGACACCTGAGACCAAGTGTAGATAGAGCCAGCAGCGTAAGGCAGGAAATTACTGACCACGGCAGCCAATTGGTAGACGACTCTCTAATACAAATTTGCCTTTTCCCTGGCAAGGAGGGTAGAGATAACAATCGCAATTGAGAAAATCACAACCGTAAGAAATTTCGGCTCTGCAATGGGAGCCCTCTAATCCGACGCTTGGTTCGAAGCCAGTGATTTTCGTTTTTCTGATTTGCAAAACAGCTTATCTCCCACCCCACAGAGCTGTATTGAATAGCAGTGATGTGTAAAGAATTACATTAGTCAATAATCGACCAGTCCATCAGTTATGCACAAATGTAATGTACGAGGCCTCGTACAGGATGCTTAGTCAAACATGATAAATTTTTAACGAGATTTAATTATGCTTCTGAAAGATCTTGCCTTTCCTTGTTATCTGAAGCCAATTCCGTCAAATTCTATCGATTTTTATTTATATTTCTCATAGAAAGCATGAATGCAGCTGTGTCTCACCTGATCCCGTTTTATAATTAAGAGGCCAATTATAGAAAAATATTGTTGAAAATATCTAACTGTTCGATTTGAATTTGATTGTGCATATCATTGCATACGAGCGCAACACAAAGACATTCAACATGTGCAGATCGGCTACGCCAACACGTCTCCAGCGCTCAGCAATACGAAGGCCTATCCGTATTTCATTCGAACCTACGGCAACAACGCTTTGAATGTCAATCCGGCTCTGGAGATTCTGGCTGCCAATAACTGGCTTAACGTGGGCTTGTTGACCTCAGACTATGAAGTGGTGTTCCCAGTAAGTAGCCTAACATGATCTTTAATCTTTCCGATGCCCCTTTACTACATGTATGAGGTGGGCCACACCTGTCTCTGAAGAGGGCTGTCGTGTAACAGCCAAACGTACCAATAAAAACGAACAAAAAAAATTAGTATGTTGCCTTGTCTACCAGAAGATTGCTTAAAAATAATCCTAAATTCGCATGACCACTATCGGCTCATTGTTAACTATGCGGCTAAAAAACTTATTTCAGATTAGCCAAGACATCGAATCCAAAATCCGTTCATTCAATATTAGACTACTGGACAAAAAGATGTACAAGTCAGACGCAACCGAGAGCCTGTCAGCTATGCTAGTGAGTGACTCATGTGTGCGACATTTTTAGTCGTGCAAACTTGCTGATCTTATCCTTTAATTTTAATTGAAACAGAGTAAAAATGTACGAATTTTTCTATCGGTTCGTTCTGTGGTAGCTGAGCCTTTGACTAACAGTCTGCCCTGCACGGTGAGGAAATTATTTTCCTGAAAAAAATCCTTCTTTTACATGGTGCTTTAAAATTGCTTCGGATATTTTTCTTCGTAAAAGCATAAGCATTGCTAATGCCTTATCATCAATAAAATCTGACTCGAATCAGATTTACAATCTCGGCGCTTACGGCGAGAAATATTTCTGGATTCATATCGGCATGCCAAGAGACCTGGTGACATTCAGCAACGATTCCTGCACCCCGGAGCAGATGGCGATGGCCATGGAGGGCTCGCTTGAAATGGACTCTGAGATTGCCACCTACAACGGCAGAGGGATTAACAACATGGTAAGATTAGTTACTACGACTGCGGCAAGTAAACCTTAGCAACAATAACAACAAGCACAACAACAACAACAACGGCAACAACAACAACACTACTACTACTACTACTACTACTACTACTACTACTACTACTACTACTACTACTACTACTACTACTACTACTACTACTACTACTACTACTACTACTACTACTACTACTACTACTACTACTACTACTACTACTACTACTACTACTACTACTACTACTACTACTACTACTACTACTACTACTACTACTACTACTACTACTACTACTACTACTACTACTACTACTACTACTACTACTACTACTACTACTACTACTACTACTACTACTACTACTACTACTACTACTACTACTACTACTACTACTACTACTACTACTACTACTACTACTACTACTACTACTACTACTACTACTACTACTACTACTACTACTACTACTACTACTACTACTACTACTACTACTACTACTACTACTACTACTACTACTACTACTACTACTACTACTACTACTACTACTACTACTACTACTACTACTACTACTACTACTACTACTACTACTACTACAACTACTACTACTACTACTACTACTACTACTACCGAATTTGCAGACGTCAAGTGAGATGTTCCAGGACTTCGTGTCCGCCTATCCGGACCTGGAGAATGTCACGACAAAGTCGGGCCTCACTGGCCTGGACATCCGCATGGATTCCGTAGTCGCGGCCGCGTTTGCTGCCAGCCGAGCCGCGGCAGAGATGCGGGAGCTGAACGTTACTGAGAACGACACCCAGGCGCTTAGGCAGAAGCTGTTTCAACAGCTTTTAAATACCGACTTTATGGGACATACGGTGAGCAGCCTTAGAAACTGGACTTAATGAAAATTTTTTAGACCTACGTAGCCACTGATAAAAAATTGAATTTTCACTATTTTAGGGACGAGTCAACTTCGATTCCTACGGTGACCGTCGCTCAAATGTGCTAATCTATCAGCTGAGAAGTGAGCTAACTGATTTTTTTTTATTTGAATGTTTTGAGACAGAAAATTCTGTAATTATCACGCAGATATCTTGTAGTTCGCAGCATTTAGGATTTTTTCCATAAGGCACATTACAATTTTTGCTATGTATGCTTTCTTTACTCCCAATTCTTAGGCATGAAGCGGGACAAAGTAGGCATTTACGACGTCTGGGCGAAGACTGTGAACTGGACCAAACCATTATGGTTTCCAGGTGAATTTTACACTGAAATTGTTGCAATCATGCTAAGCTATATCAACTTGCTGTTATTGCGTCATCAATTTTCCGTCCGGCAGGTAACTATCGGCCTAAGGATGTACCGCGGCTAGTTATACAAAAGCTAGTGGTCAACAGAATAATGATCATAGTGATCATTGTGCTATCCATTCTCGGCACATGCTTCACAGCTGTCACCATGCTAGTGAACTATTGCTACAGGCATCTCAGGCTTATAAAGATGAGCAGTCCGAATATTAATTACATAATTGGGGGCGGCTGCATACTGTGCTTCAGCTCCTGCGTGATCATGTCAATCAACTCGCACTGGCTAACCACAGTTGGCCTGTGCTGGGCACAGCAGGTCTGCCTGGCCTTGGGCTATTCGTCCGCCTACGGCGGCATGCTGGCCAAGACCTGGCGAGTGCACCGGATCTTCACCAATAAGAGACTGCGATCAATGGTGGGTCAGAGCAGTTTAGAGTCAAGTTATGCATGGTTGCACAAATATGAAAGCTTCTTGAATTGTTATTTTTAATGATATTTTAGGCCATCAAGGACCGCCATTTGGCTGGAGTGGTCGGCATTCTATTGTTCTCCGACGCAATTTTTTTCTTAGTCTGGGGACTTTTGGACCCTCTTGCGATTGATATTATGAGCTTGCCGGATGAGGTGAGTAGCGATGCCGTCTTATTTTAGTTGGTTGGTTTGTTTAAAGTGATTCTGGATTTTAAGTTGTTCTTAAAACTTCCAGTGGATTATTCAAGTTTATCTGCTAAGGGGGTTGTGTACTTGCTTGGGTGGTTTTTGCACTTGATTGGGGGAGAGGCTTGCTTGCTTGGAGGGACTGTGTACTTGCTTGCATGATTAGTGCAATATTTTGACTCTTGAGTTACAAAATCATCCCGCAGGAGGACGTTGATGTTGGAATCATAACCAGGCCTCAAATTCACTTGTGCCACAGCCTACACGGTTACACCTGGTTCGGTGTACTTTTTGGCCTGAAAGGCGAGTAGTCTATTCATTCGAAGTGCATATAGAAACGCAATTAATAGAGAACTGTAAGCGTTGACGAGATTTTGCAATCTGCAGTACTTCAACAAGTAACAGCAGAAGGTTGCTTTAAAAAGGTAAAAAAATCACGCAATCTTTTTGGGTCATTTTCTTGCAAGTTAAAAGACGATACAAATTTAACACAAAAATCAAAGATGAAGAGCACACCGTCTTTGAATGCGATTGTATCTCAAGTGCCCTTCTAACTCAAATGGTTTTTTGTTTTGCGCTGCTCAACAGCACAAAGATCAATTTCACGTGGAAAATGTTCCGTGCTTGCTTTGAATAAACAAGCATAGTCTTTTCAATGAAGTTTTAATGACTTTTTCAACACATTTCCAGGAGTCTTGCTTATCATTGGCATCTTTCTAGCCTGGGAGACTCGCAATGTGTACATCGAGGGCCTAAACGATTCTAAGAAGATTGGCATTTGCGTGTACAACACCATGGTGATGGGGCTGATCGGAGTCACGCTATCATTCGTACTACCCGAGAGTGAACACAATCTGCGATTTGTGTTGATCTCAGTCTGCATATTGATTGGCTGCACAACAACTATTTTGCTCATTTTCGGCCACAAGGTACCCTTAATTATTGATAAATGTAATTTGTATTAGCAAAAAATTTACAATGCACACTCTGCCGATAAGCTAGGGTCAGAGTGTACACTGGCGCACACCCCAAAATTCAGACTGCTGATAAGCTAGGGTCAGAGTGTACACTGGCGCACACCTCACAATTCATACTGCTGATAAGCTAGGGTCAGAGTGTACACTCGTGCACACCCCACAATTCATACTGCTAATAAGCTAGGGTCAGAGTGTACGCTGGCGCACACCTCACAACAACATGGACTCTGTTTTATTGCAATTAAGCTTACTACTACTGCACGGTCTATAAGAATATAATACCAACAGTTACGCCCTGCATGTTGGTAACCGAGGGATTAGCCCAAATTCTTGATCGACCCATTTTTTCTCTGTTTGCTTATACTGTCTGAATGAGTTTTTCCATTGTTTCCTTGTTCAAATACTGATCGCAGTTTTTTGAGCAAATTAAGCAAAAATTAGATATGGTAACTTAAGAATATCTTCGTCACCCAGCTCAACAACAGACTTGGTTTGCACAGTGCAGTCGGCTTGAGTTGAGTGTGGCTTGTCAATATAATTTCTCATTTTTTATTGGGTTCGCCTCACTAGCTCTCACCTTCGTTACTTGTCAGTAGGCAAACAAAGGTATGTCTAAAAGCACAAAAGCTTTTTGAAGATGCGTTGCTGATTTTTTGTTTTAAGTGTTATTTGAAATTTGTATCATTATTTATTACGCCTACCAACCGCAGGTTTATCAGCTAATCAAACTGGGACCCAACAGGGTCGATGACCACGAGGTTGAGCAGGCGGGTGCCACCGTGGATAATAGCAGCACCAGCCACCACAGGGCCTGACTCTGTCGGCAACAGGCTTCTTGGTGTCTGTGACAGAAGAGAATTTAATTAGAGACAGTGTGCGTGTGTGAGAACTCATGACTGAGTTTATGAGTTTATGAGTGAGTTTAAGTTATTTTACGAGAGATATAAGTGAGCGAGTTTATGAGTTTCAGCGTTTATGAGTTCATGAGTGTGCTAATGAGTGATGAGTTATGAGTACCTAAGTGAGTCACAGGTGAATTTATATGCAAGTTCGTGAGTGAGAGTGAGTGACTTTATGAGTTCGCAAGTGAGTGATATATGTAATAATGAAATAATATTGAATGGCACAGATGAGAAGACGAACTTAAGAGAGAGGAAATAGAAAAATAAAGAAAACAAAGATAGATAGATACGAGCGTACAGAAAAAGAAGTTGAGGAACAAATATTAATGTTAAAAAAAGTTAAAGTTAAAATGTTAAAATATTAAAAAAGAGTTCTTGATGAATGATTTCAAATCAACCTACGAGTATAATTGCACATCAGTAGTATCTTACGACTTCTGTTACAATTTCGAGTCGTATATAGAATAGCTATATAGGCTGCATTAGCTGACAGGTCCCGCGCCAGTGTCATTGAATTTTTTCTGTTATTTTTTGCTTTCTTAGCTTTTTTAATTTGATGTAGTTTAACATCCTGCTTAGTTTTGCCCTTTGACAGTCTTTATTTATTAATTTTTTTAAAGTTTTAGATTTATTTTTTAACCTTCATCGCCTACGCACAACAATTTAGTTTGCACTATTCTTGCGTAAAATTTAACACAATTATAACTTATATTTTAGGATCTGCACTGGCGGCATAGTAGAATACTGAATTTTTGTATCAGTAAATTTGATGGAAAATAAATTGATTGGCCTGGTGCCGCAAAACATCAACCACAGTGGCTGAGTTATTCAGTTAATTTAAAAGTTTTCAAAGTCTTGAAGTTTCTTTCGCGTCAAGTCATTCAGCAAACTGTGAAAATGCAAAAGAATATCATAAACTTAGCTCGTACTAAAGTCTGTCAACTCTTCCTGTGTGTCCCCACTTTCTGTAATAAGTGATATTTCTGATCACTCCCGCTATCAATATCTCTGATCACTCCCGTTATCGATATCTCTGATCACTCCCATTATCAAAATCTCTGATCACTCCCATTATCGATATCTCTGATCACTCCCGCTATCAATATCTCTGATCACTCCCATTATCGATATCTCTGATCACTCTCGCTATCAATATCTCTGATCACTCCCTTTTTAGACGTCCTTGACTACACACACTCACTGCCAAGCATAGTTTTGAGCAGTGCAACTCATTGTTGAAATCAATTTAAAATCAAATTTAGTCGCCGAAAGATTTAATTACTGAGGTTGGCCACAGCTGCAGCCAATCAGAATTGATGAAAAACCTCAGGTATAAATACAGATCAGAGAGCTCGGTAAACCTCTCGCCGCAAATATTAAATCACTGGCTGTCAGTTCGATAAGACAGTGACATGTGCAGCGCGGACAGAATGTACAGTCCGGCGCTGACTCGCCTGCTGCTCCTGCTAGTTCTGTCAGGCGGCTGCGCAGCCGATGACAGGCAGGTGGTGAATTTGCTCTGCATCGGCAGCACCTCGCCAGGTTTCGCAACCGATTCTGCCTACTTTAACTTCTCATTCGCGTACATCAATAACAATCTGAGCCACCTGTTTCCGAATTTCCAATTGAGCTGCACTACCAAGATGGCTGAGATGGTAACTTTCAATTTGTTAATTACGAATAGCCAGGCAGGAAAATTAGCGAGTTTTTCACTTCATATTTAGTTATCAAATCAATCAAAAGTAACGGATGCAGGCAAAACGGCGACAGGCAAAATTTGGTCAGGGAGACAAAGATAGCGACAAAAGTTGGCCAAGAGTTGAAAATTAATTTGTGTTCGGTTACGGCTGCGGTTAAGTGAAGTTAATTACGGGAATATGTAAAAAAAGGGCATCTTACGGTTACGAGAAATATAATATGGTCACACGAGTTCTTGCAGTTACTGTTAAGACAATATGGCACAAAACCCATTTTCTCCGTAACTTTCGGTAACCTTAAACAGAATATTGAGTGCATAAAAATTATGTATTTCCAGTTAATTTAAGCTACTTTTTTCTCGCATTTTTTTAATAAAATGCCTTACAAACTAAACTGAGTCGGTTATTTATCCGTAAAATGAATTTATTAGCTACAGAAAGGCATTGTTTGCCTAAAAAATATTAATAATAATAACAGACGCTGACAGATAAACCTGTAGCTCGGATGCTGATGCAGGTGAAGATTGCACACCCGTTGCACCTGAAACACTCTCGGGCATGGTAGGCACTCCTCTGCCAGCTCCATCTTTTTTATTTTGAACCTGCCTGGCGAACAGTGAATCTTCACTCACAAAGCCGCACAGTGACAGGATAAAATGGGCCTGCTTCAGGATCAGTTATTACCCAGCATATGCTGGTACCCAATTACAGCTGGGTGGACTGAAGCAATGCTAAGATTAAGTGCCTTGCTCAAGGGCACAAATTGTCTCCTAGGGGCCGGGACTCGAACCCACGACCATCCGGTCATAAGGCAGGCGTCCTAGCTACTAGGCTACAAATCCTTAAAATTATTTTTAAAGAAAGATTTAAAGCCGCAATTTTTACGTTAACTTTGTTTATTTACTAACAATTTGCTAGTTATTTTAATAAAATTAGTATTTGATCTGGCGTCGCCATATTTGCTTGTTGTATCGTTTTTGCCCGCACCCATAAGCAACTATGGTTAATTGTTGACATGCAACAGGAGAGAAAAGGCAGCGCGGCCAAGGCCTTCATCGATGGCTACTTGCAGCCTCCCAACAAGGCGCTAATTATTGGCGCCGCTCTGTCGCATCAGTCGCAAATTGTTGCCGACATCGCCCAGTACTATTACCTGCCGCAGGTGAGTCTGCGCTCTGTATATCGGACGAAAAATATTTTTATTCGAGGATTATTTTCCATGAAAGACCAGGCCAGACTTAATGGGGGGAACACAAGAAATCCCGATCGGTTTAATATTTCCCAATGCGATTGTCTCTTTGAAATGTTTTCAGACCAGAATCAAATTTATGTAGCCCTAATGCAGCGCATCAAATAGCTTAATGCACTGCCCGCTTAGAGGTGGCTTTCAACAGAAATTTCTAGACTTAGGAGATTAGCCTACAATCTCTAAAAAAAGAGGATTGACGCTATGACAAGACCTGGTTAAATAAGAGTATTATCTTTCGAAAAAAATGCAAGATGCCGATTTTTTCCACGGCTTGATTCGAAACATCTCAAACGGCGTGTAGCTAACCGAAATTTTATTGAATTCATTCATCGTTTGGTCGTATTTTCTTTTTGGGTGTATGGGAAATAATTGGTTTTTGTTGTATCCATTTTATGGTAGACTTCTAGACCATTTTTATCGTAAACATTGTCGATCAAACTGATAAACAAAACCATTTAGATTGGCTACGCTAACACCTCGCCCGACTTGAGTGACAAGTCCTCCTATCCATACTACACCCGGATGCCCATCACCAACAGCCTGTTTATCCAGCCCACTATTCACCTGCTGAAACGCTTCGGCTGGAAGAAGATTGGCTTGATCACATCGGACAACAACGTAGTCTATCCGGTGAGAATGATAATAGATAGATAGATAGATAGATAGATAGATAGATAGATAGATAGATAGATAGATAGATAGATAGATAGATAGATAGATAGATAGATAGATAGATAGATAGATAGATAGATAGATAGATAGATAGATAGATAGATAGATAGATAGATAGATAGATAGATAGATAGATAGATAGATAGATAGATAGATAGATAGATAGATAGATAGATAGATAGATAGATAGATAGATAGATAGATAGATAGATAGATAGATAGATAGATAGATAGATAGATAGATAGATAGATAGATAGATAGATGAGAGTAAAACATAATGCAAGAAAAATGTTGCTATTTAGATTTCTCTAAAGTTGGAAGCGGCGCTGCACGCGAACAATATAACATCCTACCAGAAGATAATATTTGGAGGCGATCCGACGGAAGCAATTTCTAACTTGCTGGTTAGTGCTTGCTTTAGTGTGTTTCGAATGCTGTGCACAATGCAGAGTCTAAATTTAGCAACAAAATCCTTTGTAGAGAAGCGACTACCGAATCTTCATAGCAATTCGAAACGCCGGTAGCGAAGACAGGGGCAAAAGATTTGAGTGCGTGGTAAGTAGCAGAGTACCGGAATCCCAAAAGGCCCAATTTTTCGACAAACAGTTTCACATTATTTCCCATCCAATTTCTGATTCAGCAAACGTTTCAGCAGACTAAAATAACGGCTTCTCATTCAATATTCCCCTTACTAATTTAAATTGCTTCGTCACTATGAAATGGCGTTCCGAAAAAAACTGATAATGCCCCAGACGAAAAAATGCATTTTTTCTGCTTGAAATAGCGCAGTCTGACTCGACGTTGTGTTCTTATCGTGCAAATAAAAATAACCATCAATTCAATTTGCAGATGAAATCTCTTGGCGCTTACGGGAAAAAGTACTTTTGGATCCAGATTGGCCTGCCCTTCACCAGCCTGGTGCTGGAAGGCTCCTGCCCGGACTCCGACCGAGCTGTCAGCCTTGAAGGCTTCATCGAATTCGACAGCGTTGTCATGGACCCTAGCATAATGGAGACCAGAGTGGGCGTTGCCGAAAAGGTTAGACTGTATTGGGTTTGAATTCATTTTTTTAATATATGATAACCTATTGAAACGACGAGAAACAAGGAGAAACGGCTTCGCTCGTTTCAGTAGGTTATTAAGATGTATCCCACGAATGCAGGGATCATTGACTCGATTCGATGAGATTCTGATTAATCTCTGCTCCTTAACTAAATTGTCTATGGTAACGGAAGTTGGCTGCTGAGAATCTCCGCAAGCTTAGCACTAAGGGAATATACTTGCAAGGCGTACAGACAGAGTAGGAGCTAGGGTACATGTCCATAATCTCAGATGTGGGTGCAGTGAAGCAATGTAGGACTCAGCCCCTTGCTCAATGGGGCCAACTATTGTCACACTTCTACGTGCATTGCCACACTTCTACGTGCATTGCCAAATGCTTCGCCACTCGTGACAAATTTAATCATTGTCAAACTCCAAAACCATATTGACAACTAACCATTGTCTCCCTGAGTTGGTAATCCAACTCAGAAACTTTCTGTCTCGGATTGCCTGACCTTAATTGCTACGCTACAGTCGCTCACTATTTGCGAGGCAAAATAAGCGAAATCTGCATTTTAAAAAATATGATTGGTAATTTTTGGAATGGGACTGCGATACATGCTTTTATGAACTCTATCATATCAAAAACTTTTTAATAGGTAAGTCTTTTTAGTGCACCTGCACTCAGTGTTTTTCAGCCAAAAAATAGCTGAACTCGCATGTTTCTGCTGTTAATAAAACTGGCTCTGTGTTAACAAGTTAACTAAAGTCACGAACACAACTTAGTTAGTAGCTTAATCCAATATCCAATTCACTTAATTTGGACAATTTTTTAGAATCTAGCTGAAATCTACAGCGACTTCATCGCCGAGTACCCAGAGCTAGCATCAACCGCGCCGCCCAAGACCATCATCGGGTTGGATCTGCGCTTTGACGCAGTCATGTCAGCCGCATTGGCTATTAACGAGACGTTGAAAAGTTTTAATTACACGGACAGCCTGCAGCTGGGCAATTCGTCGTTCAAGGCCGCTCTGTTTCGGAACCTTATGCAGCTAGACTTCATAGGACTTTCGGTGTGTGGTTTTCCTGGGCTTAATTAGGCTCTCTGATAGCTTATTTACTTCCATTCGAATTTGTATGGGGGATACGTATGTATTTCTAAATACCCAATACTGATGATCCGATAGCCAGATCCGAATAAATAAATGGGGCTTATTTTTGTCCACTCTTGTCCGCTTGATTATGGGGAATCGAACTCCGGACCCTAACCACTGGGTTACAACCCTTACACCATTGCTAGGCTGCCATCCCCATTCTGGTGCAACTCAAACGATTCAATTTGAATTTTCCTCAAAAAATGTCATCAAATTTCAAAAGCAACAGAGAGCCTGTTTACCCGATTTACCCGAAATCGCTACACTGCCGCTCAACAGGGTAGGGTGATGTTCGACAGTCAGGGCGATCGATCATCTGTGGCTCTATTCTACCAGCTAAGAGGTACGTGAATTGCCTAGCAACCCGATTTGCAAATGAAAATTCCACTGCGTAAGCTAGATCAATTAGACTAATTGAGTGGGCGAATTTTTATCAATTAAAAAAAGCCGTCTTTATGCTACCTAAGCATAATGGCGATTTTTCTAATGAAACATTCAATTAATCAGAGCAGCTTTGCGGGACAATCTTTGGCAATTAATTTAACTGTTTTGTCTGTTTCTTTAATAAAGCTTGTCTTTGTAATTTCATGCCTCAATTTCTATAGAATCTCTACCTATTTAATTGATTATCCAAGCATTCATATTTCGCTGCCAATTATTGTCTTTCGACGCATTCTCATCTGTAGGCTTAAAACGTCAACTGGTCGGAACCTACGACCCAATAACTGGCACGGCTAACTGGACGGCGGACATTTGGTTTCCAGGTTGGATTAACGAATTTTAAAGCCTGTTTTACAGCTTTGACAGACGGCACAAACATAGGGGTGCGAGTGGCTAGCGCGTCTGCCTTGTGCGTGCCCACTGGTCCAGGTTCGACCCCGCGTTGTAGGTTGGCTATTTTCCCTAGCGCGGTTTCGTGTGCAGGGTCACATTAATTTGGGGCCTTGTGCACGAATTGGTTGGACTATGGGCCAGTTCACGCCGATGAGGGCAACCCCCTGGAACCTCCTGGTGTACATTCCTGGAACCGCCGCTTGTACACCCTATGTGAGTGCGTGACTGGGTGCCGGCCTGTGTGTGTCTAAGCCTGCATACCGTACTTAGTGTGACTGAACGCGCTTCAGGAGTCAGCGCAATGGACAGTCATGCCCAGTCGCTGGTTGTCGGACGATGTCGCTTCAAGCGTCAAAGTGCCTACAGCCCTCCTGCAGAGTTAGTTTTTTTAGACGGCACAAAATTTTATTTATTTTGCTTTTTTGTGCAGTTAATTACAAAAAATCAAGCGATTGGCCTCGCGTCCATATTACACTGCCTATTTTAAAATTAGGTGCTCAATCTCTGAAGTAGTGGGGGTCTATGTCTAGTATAATGTGGGCAACTCCTGTTTCAGGCATTTAAAAGATTGCACCTTTTAATTGGAAGCTCTTTTTGACGGGGCGCAAATGCACCAATTTTTTTGTCTAGTTTGGGGCAAGTACGCTACTGGATCATTCATACTAATCACCGCCCATTTCATCAAACTGATCAATCATGGTCTCACGGTCTCACCCTAATCCCAACCCCTTGATTAGACGGTACGCCTCCAGTGGACAGTCCCGGAGTCCTTGTTGAACACATGATGCTCAGCTGGCCCAGCACGATCTCCCTCATCTCAGTTTCATCTACCGGCGTGGCACTCTCCGTAGTCGCTGTAGGAGTTAACTTTCACTTTCGAAAGTTGCGCCTCATCAAATTGAGCAGTCCCTACGTCAACAATGTGATCGGCTTCGGCTGCATGCTATGCTACGCCTCCTGCATAGTGATGTCAGTGAATTCCTACTGGCGGACAACTCCCAGCCTGTGCTGGGTGCAGGCCGCTTTGCTAGCATTCGGCTATTCGTGCGCTTTCGGTGCCATGCTGGCCAAGACCTGGCGAGTGCACCGCATCTTCACCAATGTCAAGCTGCGTCGAGTGGTGGGCTCTGTCTGTTGAACTTGCTTTTTGACTAAGTGCAATAATCACAGAGAGTATATACAGTTAGTGAATGTTAGGGCACGTATACGAGCTAGGTTAAGTCCTTTCAAACACTATACAATCGATATTTTCACACCGAATTCGCTTATAGGCCATTAAAGATTCGCACCTGTTCGCTGTAATTCTGACGGTTGTGTCGGTCGACATTATTTTCTTTGGCATTTGGGCCGCTATCGATCCGCTTAGAGTGCAAGAAACCTATCTGCCATCTGTGGTGAGTGCGCATGCACTTTTAACAAATGAATTGCTATAGCTAGCTGGTTATTAAGATTGCTGGCTACGAATAGTTAGTTAATGATTTATTCAGTTCGTCAGTCAGTTAGTTAGTTAGTTAGTTAGTTAGTTAGTTAGTTAGTTAGTTAGTTAGTTAGTTAGTTAGTTAGTTAGTTAGTTAGTTAGTTAGTTAGTTAGTTAGTTAGTTAGTTAGTTAGTTAGTTAGTTAGTTAGTTAGTTAGTTAGTTAGTTAGTTAGTTAGTTAGTTAGTTAGTTAGTTAGTTAGTTAGTTAGTTAGTTAGTTAGTTAAATAGTTAGTTAGTTAGTTAGTTAGTTAGTTAGTTAGTTAGTTAGTTAGTTAGTTAGTTAGTTAGTTAGTTAGTTAGTTAGTTAGTTAGTTAGTTAGTTAGTTAGTTAGTTAGTTAGTTAGTTAGTTAGTTAGTTAGTTAGTTAGTTAGTTAGTTAGTTAGTTAGTTAGTTAGTTAGTTAGTTAGTTAGTTAGTTAGTTAGTTAGTTAGTTAGTTAGTTAGTTAGTTAGTTAGTTAGTTAGTTAGTTAGTTAGTTAGTTAGTTAGTTAGTTAGTTAGTTAGTTAGTTAGTTAGTTAGTTAGTTAGTTAGTTAGTTAGTTAGTTAGTTAGTTAGTTAGTTAGTTAGTTAGTTAGTTAGTTAGTTAGTTAGTTAGTTAGTTAGTTAGTTAGTTAGTTAGTTAGTTAGTTAGTTAGTTAGTTAGTTAGTTAGTTAGTTAGTTAGTTAGTTAGTTAGTTAGTTAGTTAGTTAGTTAGTTAGTTAGTTAGTTAGTTAGTTAGTTAGTTAGTTAGTTAGTTAGTTAGTTAGTTAGTTAGTTAGTTAGTTAGTTTTTTATATTCTAATAGTAATTTAAAATTGCCTCACTGATTCTGGAGGAAACTGCCCAGGGCTCGCTGCTCCGAGCTACCATCGACGAGTGTGTCTGCGACAACTTGAACATATGGCTTGGCATCCAGATCGGAGTAAAGGGTGCGCAAAAGTACCGTGCTGAAGACCATAATCAGTGCCACAAAGAGAGGGATTGGAAACAATACAATTATACTGATAAACCCCATGTCTACAACGTTTTTCAGGATTTCTGCTACTGTTTGGCATCTTCTTAGCTTGGGAGACGCGCGCAGTTCAGGTTGAGGCGTTGAACGATTCGAAGAAAATTGGAGTCTGCGTTTACAACACAATGGTTATGGGATTGATTGGAGTTGTGCTGGTATTAGCCATGCCCTCCTGGGGTCAGGAGCTTCGCATTGTTCTTGTGGCCGCTTGCATTATCCTGTGCGCCAGCACCACTCTGCTACTGGTGTTTGGCAGTAAGGTACGAGCTCGAGTGAGCTGTTATGCCACTGAAAGCCAAATTTTTAGCTATCCTCCCTTTTATCCTATTCGGCCTATCACAATTTAATACACGCCAAAACTAAAATCACTCACTATTATACCTTTTATCCTTCTCAATAAGCTTGTAAATCGAACTTTGTGATTTTAGTCTGATTAAACAAACCAATATTTTTTACTCGCATTGTTCCGTCCAAATGCAGATGCTTATGCTAATGAAGCACGGACCATCTCGCGTGGACAACATTGAGATGGCCATGCAGGCTACGCCTGGCATATCGGTGCAAGGCACTGCGAATGAAAACTCGACTACCTGAAGATTTAATTGGATTCAGCACGTTGGCTGCCCAAAATGAATCTAATAACTTTATGTCATTAAACTAATAGTTAATAGCTAACACAATCGATGCAAAGAGATCGCCATGTCTGAACTTATTTTTAGATTAAAAAACTGTTAAAAAACAACTCAGTGATAATAAAATCAAGGGTAAATTAGTACATCGTTGTCACTAAGCATCTGGTACAAGTCTTTTTTTAATTTATTTACTTTGGACGATGCAGTGACATGAATTTTATTTAAAAGGGACTACCAACAAAACTTAAGTCTTAGTAACTAAATAAATGCAAATAATGACGTAAAAAACGCAAATAATGACGTAAATAAATGCAAAAAGTTTCGTCTTTTCATAAAATAGAACCAAAATGCTTTTTAGCAGCGAAAAATCTTAATAATGTAGTAATTAATACGGCTTGATGAAACGTTTAAAAAACCCTTTATCGAAAAACAAGATTACTGTTTAATAAGAAGCAGTTAAGACTTTAACACCAATATTATTTTGATACGATGCAGGTAGACAGATAGACATGATAAAAACAGTAAATGTAATACATTATGATAATCTATTTATAGCTATTCAACGGATCTTATAATACACAAAAAATGTTTAAACACCAATGTGGCTCTCAGATGTTCACTTTAAATAAAAGAAATGAGTTGTTTCTTTTTATCTGAGCATTAACATTAAAAAATGCCAAATGAACGGAAAATTTAAATCAAAAACCGTTGTGTGGTCCAATACTATAATATGCCTATGTAGTAATACTCGCTGGCCAATAATTTAATGAACGGTGCTAATACTTCCATGATCCATAATACATAAAAGTTTATGTCGCATTATTATTGATATTTACTAGCAAGGTCTTATTATTAGGAGCTATTTTCATTTGATTTTAATGTTTAGACCATTAAATTATAAAGGGTAAAAAATTTTCTATGGCCAAGAAACCAACCAATTCAGACCTAAATAATTGTTGCAGCTCGAATCAAACCGAAGTTTTTGAGCATGCCGCATTTTTTTTAATTGTAAGTTTTGTGACATGAAGAAATATAAACAATAATTTATTAAAGTAAAAATGTTTAAAATAACATTTTTTAATTGTAAGCTACAAATATTCGCTAATTTCTTTTACTAATAGACATAATTTTGTTAAATTCTACTAAGTATTGTTCTTATTGGTTGCAACTATATCACGTGATACAGCCCAGGCCAATAGGCTACGTTGCAAATATTGCGTTGTTAATATATCGCAAGTATATTACCCTCACAGCTCATAGTATGGATTCAGGTGTTTTGGAGGCTTGGAAGTCATGTCATATTTCATCTGTGCGTATAATGGCCTCCTATACTATAGCTGGCTCTCCCCATTTCAACATTTAAACTCAAAAGGTTCAGGTAAGCCTAATTTGTAGTGAGAACAGGCACAGGCCAAGGCTAACATAACGATGCTAGGCTTAGGCTAGGCCAAGTTAACACTGTCTGCAGATAGGCTATACATAGGCCCTAACCTTTGGCCTTGCTTAAGTTAAAAATTGCTCGATGAAAAATTTTATGTACTTATGGCCTAATTTTTCGCACAATTTTTCTGACTTATTTTATTTGAAATCATTGTATTACTAAAGCAGTATTGGACTATTGGAGCTAGAGGTAAAGTTGATCTTGCTAAACCACAAATGCCAGTATAAAATCCAATATGAAATTAAGGTGTTGAAGCTTTATGTTGGCACTAAATAAATAAATAAATAGCACTAAATATTCCTTATTTGCTATCCTTTTATAAGTATACTTTTAACATTTATTTTGTATTTTGAATTAGATAATTCTAGCCTTAATTAGAGACATTAGTCTTAGTAAGATTTTTAAATGAAAAAAAAGTTGCATACATTTTGATTACATTAGATAAAAAAATTAATAAGCCATTTGCATTTTTTTGAATTTTTTGAATACTTTAAATGATTTTATTGTAGATTGTGACCTTTTTAGACAATCAGGATAGAATTTTTTGTTCTCCCAAGAGTAAAATTCTTCAAATTTAAATAATAAATAGGCTAAGATCCCAGGATAAATACAATCCACTTTGGTAATAGCCATTTTAGTAATAGCCATTTTGTTAATATGCACTATTCATACATGCGCAATAGTTGGCCAATCTGCAAAATTGCTAATGTAAGTCACAAAAATTGTAGATAAAAGTAGCAAAATTGCCATTGTAAGTCACAAAATCGGAGAAAAATGAGGGGGTAAGTTGCAAAATGGAGAAGAATTGGGAAGATTTAAGCAAAAATGGTTTGCGGGACCTTTTTTTTGGTCCTTTGAACTTTCACCCAAAGTAAGTCGCAAATTTTTTGTTAAACTAAGTTGCACCAGCTAACCAATTTTTTCAAGTTGCGCACCTATGGCACTATTTATGGCAAATTAATAATATAAAAAACCTTAATAAACAAAGTGACTATGAAAATGCTACTCAAGGGAAAATTTAATTCATGTTTTATTTTGAATTTATAATTTATTAAAAAATGCTTTAATCCAAGTAGATTTTAGATATTAGATCCTAAGGGAGAGAAAATAAGCATAGTGGTTTTTGTAATAACCTAATCTATTTCCTGTGTAATCTTTAAGCTTTTGTTGTAGGGGTCTTTTCTAATATTCTGTTCTTCTATTGCTGACCCCAAAGTTGTAGGCCATATTGCAGACAGTTGTCAGTGTATGCCAGAGGGAAAATCACAAAAATTAAAAATGTACTCCAAAAGACCAAAAAAGGTCCGGCAAACTTTTCCCACAATTTGTATGCCAATTTCTCTAAAGTGTATGCCAAACCTTTGTTTTAAGCAAGTGTATGCCAGAAATTTCCGGCATATATCCCCCTTCCGCAATATGGGTTGAAGGGCTATTTCACTATTTCAGTCCAGTAGTGTTCATTGGGCCAAGCAGTAAACGTAGTCCAAAATATAGGGCGTTCCCCAGATAAGAGGGTTGCAGCCTATAAATTCCTACGCCTAGTATTCCCTAGCTCTTTCCTACTCTTTATCTCTATATCTCACACTAAGGTGGTCTGTCTCGCTTTTCTCAGCAATATTATCTTACCCTTAGGTGGTGTAATCTCTGCTCTCTTAAGCAGGTAATTTCTCTTACCATGTAGTGGTATGTTCTCTGCTTGCAGGTAATTTCTCCCCCCCTCTCTCTCTTGCCTTACGGGTGGTTCTCTTCTCTGCTCTATAGAAGGTATTCCCCTCCCGATAGCTCGCTTCTAAGCAGTAAGTTTTATCTTTGCTATGCAGGTAGAAATAACTAAGGCTTAAAAGACTGAATCAAGTTTTTACTCTCAAATAACACTCGAGGTCGGTGCAGGGTGGGTTAAATTCTGGGCTTCTCACTTTGCGTCTATTGATGCCAAATTTTAGGATTTGTTTAAATGTACAATATTTTTTAATATTTTTTCGCATTTAAACAAAAATATTTTTTGCATAGGTAAACAAAATTATTATTCACATTTTAAACAAATTCATTTCTTAGAAAAATAAGTTTGTACAGTACACTGAATTTATGCCTACTATACCTAAACTTAATCTTTCACTTGAAGATTCAATTTAGGAATAGCTTGCAACTTTGCAAGGTTTGCAAATCTACAAACTGTATTGGAATAAATGTCAAAAAACCTGCAGATGTGTAACATAGGGTTAAAAATATCGCTTAAAAGCAAAACGTGACACAGGTTAGAATTAGTGGCATGATGCCAAAAAGTTTTAAAATGTGACAGATGGTTAGACAAGATTTGTCAACTTATTCCTATAGGGTCTAAAAAAATTAGACAAGTATGGTTCCATTTGTTAAACTCAAATTAGTGCAAAAAAGAAATCTAAGACCCTAACAATACATGATTTGAAATTTAAGTACTAATGTGGCAGTGTCTATGGCCAAAATATACCCCATGGTCAGTGGCGCTAATGTGGCAGTTGTGCTAGTGAGGAGCAAAATTTCAAATTTTGGACTTTTAAGCACCAGTTAAGTTGACATTGCTTAAATTGACCAACCAGAATCTCTCTTGATACTTATAAATATGGCTGGCAAATGCCCATTAGCAATGATTGTCCTCATCCCTGCCAACAAGGTGGAGAACCTGGTCATGCTGGAGCACCTCCCATGTGACCTACAATCTATGCATGCTATCACAGCAGCTAGCAATGAAGGTGCAATGGCCACAATGTGCTTCCTTGCAGAGTACCACCTAATTGTGAATAGTTGCCAATGCTGCAAACAAGCTATGAAGCTTCAGCGCCAGACATTATTCTGACATTTCTCAATGTTACCCCTTATCCTTGTTATGCCAGTTATCATTTTTGTGCAAATTTTAGTTTAACAAACAGAACCATACTTATGCCAAAAATTCTTAAGTTTATATGAACTTATATTGTTTCCCCACCTTGTTTTCTAGTTAAAATCCCAGAAATATATATTAAGAAAATTGGCAAATTTAAAATGAAATGCAATAAATTGAATAAGGCAATTTTTAAATAATTGTTGGAAGTATTATTACTGATATAATACTAAATGTTTTTGCATTTGTTCTTATTTTATTTTAAAGCTATTGCCTGGTACCAAAGTGGACTGTTATCCCAAGGATTATGATTTCTTGCAATTGTTAATAGGTAGGGAAATTGCAATTTCTTCTCATAGTGCTAATTATGCAACTTACCTTGTATAAAAAAGTGTGTTATCATACTAGCAAAAGAATGAATAAATGACAAAGAGCCTTTCTGTAAGCTCAAATTGTGGGCCTAAAAAACAGTGAGCCATTGACTCTGTTACTGTTTTGCATATATTTTATTACTTTGTGCAAGAGGGTTGCTAGCCATTTGGGAAAGATTAAAAGTACTATGCTTCAATGAGTAAACATGCCTGTAAGAGTCTTTCATGTGGCTAAAGCAAGATATTCTTTAATTTGGTAAAATTCCTAGTATTTAAGTATATGCTCACTGCATGACTGCTACAATATAGAAAAGTAATGACAAAACTATTTAGGAATTCTATCTCCTGTAGTACTATACCTTGTTTGGTTGCCATTTTGCCCATTTGGATCAGACAGGTGTTGGTATATATATATATATATATATATATATATATGGGACCCAGAAAGTGTCCCCAATAATAACTAGCAATTCAATATTCAAAATCATATTGACATGATTCATATGTGTGCAACTTGAAAAACTTTGGTTGGCTGGTGGAACTTAGTTAAAAAACAATTTGCAACTTAGTTTGGGTCAAGTTTGAAGGACCAAAAAAAGGTCCTGCAAACCACTTTTGCCTGAATCTTCCCAACTTTTCTCTATTTTGCAACTTACCCCCTTGTTTTGTGACTTACCCCCTCGTTTTTCACTAATTTTGCAAATTTTATCAACAATTTTGTGACTTACATTGGCGATTATACGAGTATGACTTACTTTGGTCAGCCACCAAATCAGTCAGCCAGATAGGCTGACTGTTGCACACATATGACATGATTACATTTTTTGCTTTTTAATCTAAGTAATATTCTGGCATATATATTTCATTTTACAAAGCTATTTTTACTATTAATTTTAAAATGAAATTAAATAAAATAATAAATAATTAAAACTTGAAGCTAAAAGTCATTGTAGTCAAAGTGACTGTAGCTCAAATAATCAATAGCTAGTGATGATCACTGATCAGTATCTACTCTTTGCACTGCCTTATTATATCATGCCTACTATTAGTAGAGATTTTAGGAAAAGCTATTTTTGTCATTAATTTCTCTTATAGAAAATGCAAAAAATATAAATGACCTGTATGACAATGGCTGTTATAAGAAAATTAATTTTAAAAAATTTCACAAATATTTTATCTCCCTATTTATGATGTCTATTTACTCGTATATAGCAAAAAAAATTTTTTCTTGAAGTTTGCTGCACGTTGTCAAAACAATATATTTATTTTATGTAATAAAAAACAGAAATATTAAATTGCAAGTTAAATTAAAATTAATAGATAATTCAGTCAGTGCCTTTAAATAATATAATTATACAATAAAATCCTTGGTAGTAATCTTTCTAAGCTGTATTATGCACAGTAAGGCAATTGCCATTAATTAATGGTAATATCAGTGATATAGTAGCTATTTCTGTTTTAATTTTACTGCTCGTCTCAATTTGAGTATTTAACCTAACATCCTGCTATTCCCTGATAATTTTCCAGAGACTGACCTTAGAAGCTACATCATGGTTAAAGATAGCGCAAAGCCAAAGGGTGCCATGACTGCCTACGCTTGCTTCGTTCAGGTTATTCGCGAAGAGCACAAAAAGAAGCACCCGAATGAGTCTGTCGTGTTCACCGAATTCTCAAAGAAATGCGCCGAAAAGTGGAAGACAATGAATGCAAAAGAGAAAAAGCGTTTTGAAGACATGGCTGCCCGCGATAAAGAGCGCTTCAACCGCGAGATGAAGACCTACGTGCCCGCTGACGGCGTCAAGGGCCGCAAGCGTAAGCAGAAGGATCCTAACCAGCCGAAGCGGCCCCTATCCGCCTTCTTTTTCTTTTGCGAAGAAGAGCGCCCGAAGGTGCGAGCCGAAAATCCAACCTGGCGAGTTGGCGACATCGCTAAAGAGATGGGCCGCCGCTGGGAGACCTGCGAGTCAAAGAAGAAATTCGAGGAGAAGGCGGCTCGCGATAGGCAGCGATATGAGACTGTAAGTCGGTCAATAATTAATGGAGCAGCTCATCCTAGGGACTTCGTATTATAAGAATCTTCCATGTCAAACCTTTGCACTCCCAGGAGATGAAGGCCTACAAGCAGGGCAATTTCACGCCGGGCAAGCGCGGCAAAGCCGAGGCTGCTGCCAACGAAGACGACGATGAAGAAGAGGATGACGAAGAGGAGGAGGACGACGAGTAGGCGTGCGGACAGCGCGACCGTTCGGCACGTCAATCCGTTGAGGCGCACGTGTGAACTTTTAGCTACAAGAAAATCTACTGTATTTTTATTTAAAAATAAACTGTTTTGTTTTTTTCTCTCAAGCGTCCTTTTGTTTGGTGTCCTGTTCACCTGTCGCGTTTGCACTTTATGTTTAAACAAATACAATATCTTCTTAAACTTTTAGCATCCAATTTTCAACCGCGTGTTGCTTTTTATAACCCTGTCCATGTCATGTTTATTTTTTTACTAATTATTGTCCAATTGCGGGTACTCTGTTCCGCATTCTAATATATTTTAATTTAATGTGTGCATTTTTTTCATTTTTTCCCAACTGAGAAAATAAATGTAAATAGAAAACATCTAGCAAGGCTTTTTTAAAAGCAATGTGCGTCTAATTTTTTTAAACTATTTTTATTATCGGCTACCAATCTCAAAATTTTGCGCTAAATGCGGGCGATACCGGTTCTCTTTTTCGGAAGAAAAAACCTAAACACGGAACCATCCATTATTTGTCATCGAAGTTTCTAATTTTGTCAGTTAATTATTTTTAGCCCGTCGGTGTTTGATATAAAAATATATAATGTGCGCTCTTTTCGTTTATTAAAAATACGACGGTAACTAAATATTGTTTTGGATAATGACTTTAAACTTCAATTTTCCATAAAAAACCTAATTCTACTTAAACTACAAAGTTTTACTCATACTACCTTGCTTTGGTCAGCTTATATTCGTGCAGATACAATTAAGGTCAAACCTCATCTATGTTAAGCTCGTAGGTGAGTAGGAAAATCAACCAATAGAGAAATTGTGACTAAAGTGATTTTGAAATTTCATAGTGTAGATCAATACTGACCAATCAAATCTTTTAGCACAGTCCATAAACTTACATAGAATTTTCTAGGATTTAAATCTCAAAGTTTTTCTTTTTTTCTTACAAAATGTTTTCTCATTCGATTGATAGATGGCTCATACAATATAATTATTGCTTAGAATGTAGTAGTGTGATCACCAATTCTCACAATCTTATGACTGCTCAGTGTCCTACTTTTCGAATTTGCACTCCATGTAGTATTATGAGTACTTTTATAGTACATTGGCATATCTTCTCCCAATTCTCTTGTTTCCTAGGATAAGGATTGGCTCTAAAATCAAAGAATAAACAAATAAATCAAGCAAATTTTGTAGTTTTATAAAAAATTAAACTTTATTCAATCCCTACTACTGAATTCTGTGGCATTTCAGTGCTCCCCGGGCCTAGAAAATAACGACTCTTTTGTGGAGTTGTTCGCTGACTGCAATGACAACGGCGACGACGAGGAAGAGGCCAGTCAGGAATGCCTAGACAATATCCATGATGATCGAATCGATGTAGAAAAGCAGGCCGACGAGGAGCAGGAAGACGAAGCTGGCAACTGGCTGGCCTGCGGTCAGAGCTGGCCGAGCCAGATGCCCATGTCATTGGTGCCAGACACGCAGTACTGCCATGTTGAGGTG
Organism: Macrostomum cliftonense; assembly: GCA_950096795.1. Taxonomy (NCBI): domain Eukaryota; kingdom Metazoa; phylum Platyhelminthes; family Macrostomidae; genus Macrostomum; species Macrostomum cliftonense. The sequence goes on along the minus strand of CATNEM010000269.1, from coordinate 772,253 downwards.
TGTTATTCACTAATATAGTGTGAAAGTTTACATTATTCTGCTTTGCGCTGTCACACGGGGACAATATATTTATGGTTTTTTATCATTATTTAATTGTTTCAGAAGGATTATCTGCCTAACCACAATGAAAGCATGGACGAGTAAGTGTTTTATGTGCTCAATTTCTATTTATTTTTTTTATAAACGGCGTTTTAATTAAAAAATGTAGGTACGCTTGAAGTTTCCACCTTGAGATGCACAGCTCACACGGGTAGTCTTGTAAAAAATCTCAGCTTTGTTTAATAAAGGTACAAATTATCACCAAAAGCGGGAGCTCGAACCCCTGACCTCCCATTCGTGAGTCTTACGAGCTTAACAATAGACTGTAACTCAACAAAATTTTGGTCTCCCGTAGCGTCAATTGACCGCTCCTCATGTGATCAGAAGTGTCAATAAAATCACGCAGAAAATGAAGAATTAGGCCAAGTCATTCAAATCCAGCACTTGAATTTCCAGACCGGCCGATCCACTCTGCACTTCGGAGCTCAGCTTTGGCTGTCTGACACCTGTACGCTCCGGCTGTCACGCTGGCTCGGTTAGCAACCAAGCTGAACCTGCTGTTGCCTCGGCTTTTCCCGATTTTGTCACTCAAACGGCTACGGTTGTCGACGTCGGCGGTGGCGGCTGCGACCTTGACAATCTCAGCAGCGATGACGACGACGGCTTAGACGACACCGAAGCCGCATTTGCCGGGTTTTTGTCGCCGCTGCCTCGCCCTCAACAGGCCACGCAGCAGCTGCAGCAGCAGAAGGAGCCGTCGCCCATCCTGCAGACGCCGTCGCCGATATTCCCGGCATCGCGCGCTGTCGCCGCCTGTCGACGCAATCAGTCGCCGGTGTTTCGCCGATCTTCCCGATGGCGGCTGCGCCTGGCGCCGCCCGAGACTCCGCGTCTGGCGCCGCCACCGCCACTGCCGCCGCCCTCGCCGCTGCTGCACACGACGACAAAGAAGCGAACGGCTGGCAGTCTGCAGTTGCTGTCCGTGCCGGCGTCCCCCATGGCCAAGAAATTTCGGCCGACAAATTCGCTGGCTTGTTGAGAGACTGGCGCCATATTTTCGAACAGATTTTGCCATATATTTTACTGACAGTAGAGACATACGACTTAGTAGCGACTGCCTGATTTTACAATTTTCTTCATATACAAGCGTATCTAATGGCATTAAAAGACAATTTGTCTTTCCAAACCATTTGCGCATTTTCATTTCAAAAAGGCAATTTTTTGCTACAATTTACTATTTGTAGCTGTCTAAGTGCGTGACTGTGCTAAGATGCACTATTATTTTATTGCCAAAAGTACATTCTCGATTGCTTTGTGCTCTCTACATGGCATTTGTTCAATAGTTCTACAGTAGGCAGTTTGCCTGCTGTAAATCGTATTTTAGCTAGATAAAAGAAAATTAGTTGGCTTATTTTTTTGTCGTTCTGTTCGTGAGAAGCCTTGCGTCTTTGAAAATCGTTTTTGTGTTTTTTTATGCCTGACTGACTATCTGATCGTTGCATTTTTTATTTTTCCCCACACATTCGCATTCAGCCTTTTATTTTCGTAAATACGAGTAGAACGGTTTGTTCTGCTTCCAAATACGGATCTCGAATTACTTATTAAAATTACCTTTTAACTATCGACTATGAGCTTGAAGCTTGATTGAAATTCAGATTTTCAAGTCGTTGGTCGTGTTTTTTTATTTTAATTTTATAAAAAAATTAATAGATAAAATCTATAGTAGATCATCAATATTTGAGCGTGTGTATTGAAAGGCGCAGACAGAAAGAAAATAGTGTAATTTGTACTTTTCTAAGCGGAAAAAATAGATCAAATCTAATAGAATTCGAAAATCTATTTTAAAAAATATGCGTGAGTAGACTGTTAAAAGACAATAGAAGAAAAGTTTAATGCCAGTTGATTTGGTGGAGACGTGGGCTGGTACCGGAGACACATCAAGTGTCTCTTTCCACTAGAATAAGATTCGTGGAGCAGAGAAAGTCAAGGAAACACCTGGACGTGACAGCTTAAGGAGAGCAACTGAAAGAAGAAGATAAAATTGCGAGTTGAAGAAAGCCACACTGCGAGAATGAGCGACAGCAAAGGACATGACGGATCGGAGTTCTTCCAGAAACATTGCGCCGGCAGCGATGAGGAACTGCACGCTGAATGTTGACTACGCCGCCAGCTCCGCAGCGGACAGCGCGAATTCTCGGTCTGCGGCGTGGCACCGACGAACAACATCGGCAAAGTCTGGCTGCCCGATGGCCGCCAGCGCCAGTGCAAGCGTTTCTACGCCAGCGGTGGCCGCCTGTCCAGCCGAGCGTTTCCATAGCAACAACGCTTTGTAGGCGAGACCGCCGACTGAACCGGCATTGCCAGGCGTGGCGGCAGCTGAAGCCGAGTAGTCGAATCCTAAACCGGTGATGGCGGCTGCTGGTAGTTGGAGCTGCCTAGCCAGCTGATGTCCGAGCTGACGCTGCTGGAGCTGCTCGGCGATGACCTGCAGGCTTCGACGGTTCAACACCTTCGGCTCTCGGTCTCCTGAGATAAAGGCAGAATGAGGTTCAACGAACTATGATAATATCCCCGCTACAGTAGCTCATCATCAGTGATAGTCAATCAATCAGCTGTAGGGAAGAGTTTTTTTCGACGCATACTACTGAATGAGTAGCGATGAAAGTTTTAAATGCCGCTAGTTACAAGCCAGAGCGTACTTTAAATAAAACCCGGCTTACTTGTGGCGGGTGTCTCCGCTGACGGCAACTTTCTAGCCGAGAGTTGGCCGGCTACTCGTCGTTTGACGGCGACGGGCTTCAGCACCGGCGACTTTTTCCTGGGGGACGCTGGCTGAGGCGGCTTTTCCTGTTGCTGAGGCGGCTTCTGTTGCTGAGGCGGCTTCTCCAGTTGCTGAGGGGGTTTCTCCTCGTGCTGCTGCTCCTGCTGCACCGTCGCCGGCTTTTCTCGAGCGGCTGTCTCGCGCTTATCAATCAAGTCCAAAAGCCGGCGCAAACTTTTCAGGTCGAATGACAGCTCGGCAGATAGCACGGGTGTGTTGTATTCGTCTGCCACTGTCAGCTGGGCGCTGGATTAATTTAGCAAGATAATAGCGTGCTATTAAAGTTACGTAGGTTTTGCGGTGGGCTTGTCTGCCGTATTGCAATGGGTTTTTTAGTTTGAGGATGCTTTTTGGAGGTTGATGTGGTAGCAATGTGGCAGTGTACGTTCAATTGAAGTTGACTTTTCCACTGGTTGGTAGATGTATGTACATTGGAGTGAGGTTGGTGGGAGTACATTGGAGTGAGGTTGGTGGGCGTACATTGGGTGAGGTAGGGTTTTCAGCGGTGGGTGGTGTACACTGGAGGGAGGTTGGTAGTCCAGCTAACGGCGGTGTACACTTAAGGCGGGGGTCCAAAGGCTGGAAATTCGTGCAGAAACTTACCGAAATAGGTCAAACTGCTTTTTAGACTCGTTTTCTTCGAAAGACTCTGTCACCGATTCCATTGTTGCTGCTGCCTCTTCTACCAATCCTGCATCGGGCGCTGGCTGCCCCACTTCTTCCGCTGCTGCGTCCGCAGCCTCGCCAGACGGCTTCACCGGGATAACAACTGGCAAATTTGGACAGGCCCGTCTAAACTGAACGACGCGAGCTCCGGACGCCGCCTGTGTTGCCATGCGCAGGTGGCCGCTCAGCCGGACAGCAAAAGTGGCGCCTTCGCGCAGCCGCAGCGGCCCCGAGGCTCCAACTGGCTGCCAGTTGGTGCCGCCGCCATCACCGCCAACTGTTGAATCGGCAGCGGCGGCTCCGGCGCCGGTCATTTGCCAACGAAAGCAGAGCCGCCAGCCGACAGCGGCGCTGGCCGACTGAAGATCGGCGAATGCCATCAACCGGCCGGGCGGAGCCTCTGCGAGGTTGCGCAACATCGGCAGCACGTTGGCGGCCACCCGCTGCGGCCCGCCAGCCGGCAGCCCCGGCCGCACCACGGCCAAGCAGAAGGCCGCCGCCAGGCGGCTGGTGTCGATTGACACGACGCCGGCGCCGCCGGTTTCAGCCAGCGACAACGGCAACTCCTGGAGGACGCGCCAGGCGGACGTCGATTCGTCAGACTGGCGGAGAACGACTAGGACGGCGGACGAATTGGCGGAATCGCCGGCTGACGGCGACATCGGCAGCGGCAGCCGGACGGTGGCCGGTCGGCGCGGCCGGAGTTCCAGCGGCGCGGACAGGCGAAAGTCGTAGACAGGCGACAGGGCGAGCAGTTCGACAGACGCGGCGGCGGGCAGGCTGCTGGGATTCGGCAGGATCTGCCGCGGGATGGAGGGGGTGGGTGGGCGTCCGATTTCCCACGAGTCTATGCTAATATTTAACATTTGTCCAGTGTCCAGCAATCCCGCATATTGCTTCAGCCCAACCAGCTGAGATTGGGTGACAACCCCGGGTAATTAGGACAGTCCAAACTGAGGCTACCAACGAAACAGGCGATAAGATTTGATCTTTTACAACAGACGGATATCGAATCGATTGATTGATTTCGATATAGACCTTAGACTTTCGAGATCGGCCGATTGTCGCACAGTGATGTCTATGTCAAAAATTGTCCAGCCCTTAACTTTTGTTCTTCGCTTCGGCGGCTTGTCAATCAATTCCACACCAGCGGTGAAGCCTCGGACACCTAACCCTAAGGCAATTGAAATGTTGTTGCATCTGCTTCAGCGCCTGCTGCTTCTGCAGCTGCTGGCTGCTGTCGCCATTGTCGTTGCGGCTCCGATGCGCGAACTCCCAGACGGTCGAATCTCGCCTATGCAGCGCCGCCTTCTAGCCCGATGGATCGGCGTCAGCGGTGGAAGCGGCGGCGGTGGCTTCGAAGGCTTTCTAGCCGGACAGTCACCGGCAGCGGGACCGTCGGCTGCCTGCGCCGCCGCCCCCGCCGCTAACGCCGATCAACGCGCGTGGAAAGTTCGGGTTCGAACCGCCCACGCCGACACAGCTTCGGTCAGCAACCGCGGCAACGTAGACTGGACCTTCGCCGAGGCTGATGGCTTTGAAATCGCCGTTTCATCGTCTATCAGCGTCCTGACGCCGCCGCGACAGGCCGACGCTCCGACTGTGTACCTCAGCGACCGCTACGGCGCCTTCACAGTTGGCCGGGTCGGGCCGCTGGGACTGCTGCACTGCCAGCGGCTGCAGCCGCAGGAGGCCCGGCTGCCCAACCAGGAGCGGCCCGGCATTCGCATTGACCAAGTCTGGAAGTCGCCCGACCAGCTGCTGCAGGAGCCCGGCCGATTCACAGAGGTGCTGCACCACGCCTACAGCCGACAGTGGCAGCTGTGGCTTCGCAGCGACCGCAGCGGCGACTCCGTGGAGGCGCTGGGCGTTCGCGTACAGCACCAAGCCGCCGCTGGCCAGGCTCTCTGCTTCGTTGAGCGGCGCTGGACTTTGACAACTAGAAGCTCGGCTGGCGACCGTGCCGGAGACCGTCTAGTGGCCACGGTGCAAGAATTTCAACGCGATTTGAACGCTCAGGACGAGGTGTTTCAGCTGCCTACCGCTTGCCACCGCGTGGAGCTTTGAGTGCTTTTCGGTTGCATTAAGTTTCTGTCGCTATTTAATTTAGTTTATTTTTTTCTTTGTTTTATTGCGTTACAAAAATTCATCTGCATAAAAAAACTTTCATTTCGATTCAAACAAAATACATTTGGTTATTTGGTGCTTAGATTTTGATTTATAACGACAATAAGTTTATATTTTAGTTAATTGTCGTTGTTTCTCGGAATTCTTTTATTTCGCTTTGTCAAAGCAGGGATAAAATGCCCCAAATGTCCAATTTTATTCCTTAAATCTTACTAATGAGAGTCGGGAAAGCTAAATCCTAAATTTAACTTTTGAAAGTAAAAAAGACATCTTTCTTAGCTAGCAGCAAGTGCATGTCATACTCTTATGCAAGAGTTAAAAGTACTCACAGTGAGTCGACATTCAACCGCGCTAGTGCAGCCGCCCCTGGGCACCCGAACCGACACGCGCGGGCACATGCGGATGCGGTGAAGGCAGCCTCTGGGCGACACGGTGAACGCCTCCGACTGCGGACGCAGGGTGAGCAAGTAGACGCCCGAGCTGGCTGCTCGGCAGGTGACACTTTTGGCGTCCTTGGAAACGAGTGGGGCGTGGGATGGGTCAGTTGTTACGATAACTAGCCCCTCAGATTTTCCCATTTGAGATGAACCATCAGCCCCAAAAGTGCCCCTGAGCGCCCCCACAGCTCCCCAACAGCGCCCCTTTAGCGCCCCCACAGCTCCCCAACAGCGCCCCTTTAGCGCCCCCACAGCTCCGCAACAGCGCCCCTTTAGCGCCCCTACAGCTCCCCAACAGCGCCCCTTAGCGCCCCCACAGCTCCCCAACAGCGCCCCTGAGTGCCCCCACAGCTCCGCAACAGCGCCCCTGAGTGCCCCTAAAGCTCCCCAACAGCGCCCCTTAGCGCCCCCACAGCTCCCCAACAGCGCCCCTGAGTGCCCCTAAAGCTCCTCAACAGCGCCCCTTAGCGGCTAGAAAATGTGTCACCTCGGCCACTATAGGCAGCTCTCGCCATTGCGGCAGCCGCTGCGGCGCTGCAAATTTCGGTGACGGCTTTGCAGCCGCCTCTGAGTCTCCGTTCTCTACCGGCTGCGGCGGTGGCGGCGGCGGCGGCGGCGGCGGCGGCGGCTCAGGCCGGTGCATCAGCCGGATCAGCGTCGGCCAGGCTGGATCCCGCCTAAACGGCGGAGTCAACGGCAGCCTCAGCAGCGGCGTCGGCCTCGACGGTTCCGAGTTGGCCAAATCGGCGACGACGTCGTCGTTGTTGGCGGCTCCGTCCGGGCAGCCAGGGCCGGACAGCCGCAGCCGGTAGACTGGCGAGGCCAGCGCCTCCAGAGGCTCGAGGCTGGGCATGCAGTCGGGCAGGCCGGCGCCGTCCACCGCCCAGACGGTGACGAGGGGGCCGGCGCTGGAGCTGCGCGAGGCGCGGCGCGGTTTTCCCGACTTTTGCTGGCGCCCAGCTGACTGGGGCTTTTTATTAGCACCGGCGCCGCTAGATCGCGTCGATCGGGCGCGCCTACCTGCAGCGCCGAGGCTTCCCAAGGCGCCGGCTGGCAGGGTGAGGCGGCCGCCGTGGGCCAGCGGCAGCTCGCAGTTTGAGGCGGCGCCGCGCCTGCTCGGCAGTCGCAGACGGGCCGGCTCGGAGATGCTGCGATGGACGACAGGTGGGGGATCTGGATTCTGGGCTACATACATTGGACACTGTCTTATATAGTTGAGACCGTCTTTTTTATAGTTGCCATAGCGACAATTTTTCCGTTGGTATGCCGCAGGAAAAGTGCATACTGTCTGGTATGCTGACCTTTTGCTCTTTTCCTGCTGCATGGCAACGGGATTTCCCTTAGATACCGTCTGGTATGCACTTTTCCTGCTGCATGGCAACGGCATTTCCTTAGATACTGCCTGGTATGCACTTTTCCTGCTGCATGACAACGGGATTTCCCTTGGATACACCTGTATGCATAGCTAACTTCAGTTGATAAAATTAATTTTAATGCTGACTAATGCGACGCAGAGAGAAGCGATACTTACGCAGGGCTATAATGCGTAGGAGGAAAATTCTGTTGCTATGCAGGACATAGGGAAAGAGACTCATTAGAGGACTAACGATGGCAGCATAATTATTATAGTTTGCCGCCCACAGAGCTCATGACAACTAAGTGATAAATTAATCATGCACTGGTGGTCATGTGGCGTCAATGAGCTACAAATCATCAACTTCATACAAATCTGCATGTCTGAGTTCTGGCGGTAGCAACTGCATGGTAAGAGCTGAACGAAACAAAGAGAAAAACTGCCTAAGATTCGATGGATATTACTTCTAAAAAGAAGGATTTCTTTGCTTCTACCAGCGTAATAATCAAAATCGTTTTAATTATCATATAATTTCATATAGGTTTTCAAGACTCATCAATTTCATATTGTTGCAACTTGATAGACCGCACAATTTCAAGTAATATCCATCTTACTCATCAAATGACTCCCGTAAAGTTTAACAATGACTCCCATAATTCGATTGATGAATCCATAGGCATCTAAGGTCACAACGCCCAAAAAGATACCGTACCGTAGAAGTAGAATCCACGACTTCACGACTCAAAAAATCACGATTCCGAAAAATGACTGCGTATTGAAAATTTTGCTACACGATTCCATTAGTGAATATCCATACATTACATTAAAAAATGACTTTATTAGTCAAATTAAAACTGAGCTAAAAAAATAATAATAAAGTTTCAATAAATAATTACTGTTAAAAAATTAAAAAATCACATTCTTACCCGAACTCATCGACACAGTCGGTCATGTCTCCAACCAGGCCTTCAAGTCTCCTTTAGACTCGCGTTGCCAATCCTGTTGACAATTTTCACTAGCAAAAGCAAATAAGGAGAAATTTTAGTTGATAACAAACGGGAAGCAGAAAACAGATGCGCAGTCTCTGTCTCACCACTATCTGACTCTCTATCTGAGCTCTCGCTGTTTGTTGCCACCGTGACCATACTGATGTCTCTGCGCCATATTCATACAGATAGCTAGATAAACAAAGGGCTGCAGAGCAGGTTCACTCACTCAGCTGACTGGTGGTGGAGGTGAGGAGAAGAGAAGAGGAGAGAAATTTTCTTTCTAGCTAGCAATCTGCATCAGTGCCAGCTCTCTTGCGGCAACTGACAGAAAGAGAAATGAATGGCGCTATAGACTTGAATAGCTAGGACTGAATAATGCTCGTAAATATAGCCATTTCTCCGCTTGTTAGCAGCCATGAGCTTCATATCATATCAGTCAACAGTCAGCGTTAGCGCAGCATAGGAAGTAAGCGCATTGCCTATTGAATTCAATTGTGTTGAAAGTCAGAAGCCGGCTCATATCATTGGGAGCCGACAATGTCGAGTATAGGGCGGCGAAAAGTGCAGATAATCTTTCGACGGATTATTTAAATTAAAGTGAATTAACCTTCCATTACTACTTAGATTAGGGTAGCCAGTTTTACAGCGAGCATAACAAGGTGCATTTTTTATTGAAATTGATATTTTATTATCAATTTATTATCCTTATCCACTAATTGCTCGTATCTGTATCTTTAATATTAAAGTTTATTCTTTCTCAATTTCTCAAAGCGGCTATTAGATACCTGTCACCGCTTCGGTCTCTAAAGTACACATGCCCCTTCGCTGTTATATTTTCTCAAATTCTTTTTAAATCGCTTACTTGCTTTTCCCACAATCTCCTGTTGTTAGCACCCTACAACTACACAGCTGCAGAAATCTCCCCTGTTAAAATCCCATCAGAAGTGGCTGTTCAGAAGTGGAAAATAGAAAACCATTGGTTGATTGAATTGGCAAATTCACTGCAATTTCAGTACATAATTGAATCAATTTTCCGTCCCAAAAGCCAGGCAAAGATGGTGAACCATTAAAAAACCGAAATTAGAAAAGGTTTAGAAAAAAATTATATTTTTGTCGGTCAAAATAATATGATTGTATATAGAAAGCTATCTATTTGAGTATAAATTATAGCAGTAGCACAAACAAAAATATTATTTTAATTTCAAGGATCATAAATATAAGGGCGCTAATATAGCTTTTGCCATTCAATCTCAGTTTTTTGTCATTCAAACTCAGTTTCCATAGAATAATCCAGCCAGTGGGCGCAGTTTGGCCCATAGACTATCGCTCTGTGCCATTCAATCTCGGGTTTTGTCATTCAAACTCAGGCTTTATAAGTAAGCCTCGACTCTCAAACACAGTCCTCCACAGACAGCTAAATTGTAAATTTCTTTCATAGCATTTGCTGACATGGCCCAACTGCGAGCAACTTCCAATCTGGACAGGAGACGGCTGTCCTTCTCCAGATTAAGGCCTGAGTTTGAATGACAAAACCCGAGATTGAATGGCACAGAGCGATAGTCTATGGGCCAAACCGCGCCCACTGGCTGGATTAATTTTATGTGGACTGAGTTTGAATGACAAAAAACTTAGATTGAATGGCAAAAGCTATAGTAACTTCTTTCAATAAACAAAAATATCTAAAAATAGCATCATGAAAAAGATTTGCTTTCAACCAGATTAGCAGCATCTTCCAAAACAATTTACTATAGATGCCATTTTTAGAAGCCATTTTGGCAACAATAACGGAATTAAATAGAGGAATTATAATTAACTAATAGGCATTGCACAGATTATTTATCAATAAATCTATCAAATAATTTGCCGAAATTTTTCAAGTTTAATTATAAAAATTTTTTTCACTTCTTAAGCGCCGCCTGTTCATTTAACAAAGGCCAGAGCCACGCCGTCGCCCGATGCGACAATGCTGACGTCCACTCGATTGTCGGCGTGCAATTTCTGACAGATGCGTCTCAGCGCATTGGTTGACGAGCTCTGATCCGATTGGTTGAGCACCGAGCCGCCCCACAGCACGTTGTCGAATGCGATCAGCCCGCCTGGCCTGATTAGGCGCAAGCAGAGCTCGTAATAATCGTCGTAGCCTTCTTTGTCGGCGTCAATGAAAGCGAAGTCGTAGGTTCCAGCTTCGGCCGGATTCTCCGTCAATAGGCGACGCAGAGTGTCGGCGGCGGGCCCGACGCGAAAGTCGATGCGATCCTCGACGCCGGCTAGGCGCCAGTGCTTCCTAGCCAGGGCCTCGTGGACGGTGGACACGTCGCAGGTTACCACGCGGCCTGCCGGGGTTGGCAAAGGTTTACAGTGCGTGTGTGTGTGTGTGTGTGTATGTGCGTGTTTAACTTTTTCTTGGAAAACTTGAGAAAACCGAGGAGGCTTAGGCAGATGATTTGGGAGTTTGGGGTTGGGGAAAGACTAAACTTAAGGATCTGGGACTTAGAGGAAGGCTAAACTTGAGGATCTGGGACTTAGGGGGAGGCTAAACTTGAGGATCTGGGACTTAGGGGAAGGCTAAACTTGAGGATCTGGGACTTAGGGGGAGGCTAAACTTGAGGATCTGGGACTTAGGGGAAGGCTAAACTTGAGGATCTGGGACTTAGGGGGAGGCTAAACTTGAGGATCTGGGACTTAGGGGAAGGCTAAACTTGAGGATCTGGGACTTAGGGGAAGGCTAAACTTGAGGATCTGGGACTTAAGGGAAGGCTATACTTGAGGATCTGGGAGTTAGGAGAAGGCTAAGCTTGAGGATCTGGGAGTTAGGGGAAGGCTAAGCTTGAGGATCTGGGAGTTAGGAGAAGGCTAAGCTTGAGGATCTGGGACTTAGGGGAAGGCTAAGCTTGAGGATCTGGGAGTTAGGAGAAGGCTAAGCTTGAGGATCTGGGAGTTAGGAGAAGGCTAAGCTTGAGGATCTGGGAGTTAGGAGAAGGCTAAGCTTGAGGATCTGGGAGTTAGGGGAAGGCTAAGCTTGAGGATCTGGGAGTTAGGAGAAGGCTAAGCTTGAGGATCTGGGAGTTAGGGGAAGGCTAAGCTTGAGGATCTGGAAGTTAGAGGAAGGCTATACTTGAGGATCTGGGACTTAGGCGAAGGCTAAACTTGAGGATCTGGGACTTAGGCGAAGGCTAAACTTGAGGATCTAGGAGGTAGGGGAAGGCTAAACTTGAGGAGGAGGATTTGGAAGTTGAATGTAAGCTAATTAAATTCATTATCTCGAAAGGACTTGAAAATTCTTGGTAATGTCTCTAGGCAAGCAGGCAAATAATTAAAAAAATGATTCTTAGCTGAGCAATAGCTTAGCAGAAAATATTTGAAGATATTAAACAGATTTCAACCTACCATCAGGAGGCAACACCTGGGCTATGGTCAAGGCACTATAGCCAGTAAACATGCCAATATCCAAGGTCTTCTTAGCACGAATCATTCTACACATGTTTGCTAGTAGCTGCAAAGAATCAGCACTGCCTAGCATATTGCAGTTGGGCAACTTTGTAGTCTCATGAATGAGTGACTTTTGAACATCATTTAGCCTTAGTGAGTTATCCACTATATATTTCACCATTTGGTCCTCAGTGTATGACTTGTACATTTTGCAATATTATATGAGTATATCTGCAAATAAAAAGAAAAAAGATTTTTTTGTAATAATGAGTTCAGAAAGAAAAGAAAAATGTATTTTAATTTATTATTATAATAAAATATAGCAAATACTTTAAGTACAATATTTCCTTTTGGCAAGAGCCTATAGCGATAAAAATAAATAAATAATACAAATAATATGAACTTAAGTAAGAATATACATACCAATTTGTTTTATTGTTTTGCCAAAAATTTTTAAAAAGTTATTTTGCTTTGGCTTTTTGTTTAATAAAGTAAATTAGACATTAAATAAAGCCTATGCTAATAGCCTAGATAGTCTTTCATTAAACTTTAAGTTTATCTTTTTAATGGAAAATATTTTTCCCAACTAATAATATTCACAAAAATAACAAACAAAAAATTTTCACAAAAATATCCTTCAGGAAAATATTGTATATATTGTCTTTGAAATTTTCCTTTTTATCTAAAAATACTGGGCTACTGCCACAAAAAATTCAAAAATAATTTAAGGTAAAAAAATTACATATCCCTTTTTGCCCTAAAAAGGTTAACTATGATCCAAATTATAAATAACATTTTACTTTCCATAAATATACCTTTTATCTGCGTTTTTGGACAAAAGTGAAATTTATTTAGTCGGCAAGTCTATGAACCATAGACAAGAAACTGATTTTGGCAGATGGTCAGGCTAAGCCGCAGAGGCGTTGGTAAATTTTATTAAGTCAAAGTGAAATGGATTTAGTCTCGGAACGGAAATGAGTTGCAGCAGAGTCTCAATATGCGCTTGTGTCAGAGATTTCGGCTTGTTCCCTCCTCTCTTTAAGGTTCCAACGCGACCGGTTTGCTCGAAAGTGACAATGACATTTCTGGCTGACTGTCTCGGTATGTCAAGTTGTCGTGCCAATTGGACCCAGTCCTCATTGTTTAGAAATGAATTTATGAGGCGTCTTCTGTCACAAGCAGCTATTGGAAAGCGCCTCTGTGCAGGCGGAGCAGCCATCTATGGACCAAATTGATTTCACTTTGACTAAATCAAAACTTCTAAGTCAACCCCTCTCTGGCTATGACTAATGTGTTCCGTCGACTTTCAATACTGTCTATGGTTCAAATAGCCTTGTGTGGACTGGCTGGCCTCGCTGGCTGCAAAGTGACTAAATAAATTTCACTTTTGTCCAAAAACATTGATAAAAGGTATAATAGTCTATATAATACATTTAGTTTAGTGTCATTTGGAATTCCCTGAAAAATATATCATGACTTAAGCACTTTAGGATGATAAATTTATAATTTAGTGTCATAGGACCTTAGACCTGTTCCTGGGTTTATTTTTTGTGCTATAGGGATGCTATAGCATCTTGACTTTGAGAATTGCATCCTGAAATTTGATATAGGATGTGATTTTGCATCCATATTTTTTAAATTCTTCACAATGAAAGATCTCTTAAATAAGACTTTTAAAAAATTGCATCCCAACCCCTGAAATTGCATCCTAAAATTAAGAATGTGATGCGATTTCGCATCCTGTGCCCAACAAAAAAATAAACCCAGCCTGTCCCACACCCAGAAAGGTGGTAGAATCACTGGAATTTTTCGGCACAAATTATCAATTTGCCGGCATACAGTGCACACTTCACTCTGCTGCGCGCATGGCTTGGTGCATGGTGCACAAGTGCGGCACATACAAAGGGTCTCGGTGCAAATTGGCGCACAAATTGGCGCAAAATCGCCAATGTAAGTCGCAAATTTGGAAAAAATGGAAGGGGTATGGTAAAAATTAGCTAAAAATATAGAGGAGATTACAAGCAATAGCAAAGCAAATAGGAAGATATAGAGAAGAAGTGGTTGGCGGGACCTTTTTTGGTCCTTCGATATTATTTTTTCTTTGGCGCACGCGGCGCACAACAAAAAATTTGATGCATGTTATTCCGGCGCACATGCTGTACACCTTCCTGACCATGGGGCCTATTTGGGCACGCGTGAAGACTATACAGGCCAGAAGACCATACAGAAGACAGAAATCATCACACGGCATGCAATCGACTCGCTGACGCTCCTGATCTTGCTAGAGCGTCAGCAGTAGTTCTATTAGGCCTACCTTCTGCACCAGCTCTGAAAAGTACAACATGGCATTCCTAGAGCAGAAAACAACATGGCCTACTACCAGCTGTAATAGAATAGATGCCAAAAAATCATTCTTAGCATACATAACTGCAAAAAACTCTTTAGAATTCGAAGCAACAAAGGATGCCGGAAAAGGTAATTTGATAGTACAGCCAACAGGCAGGTAATATTTCATAATTCGGGGTACTATTAGATCAATAAATTTCCGAAAAGTGAAAGTTAAATCTGTACAATCTCTTATGTTAGCGAATTCAAGGAACGATATATGTATAAAGTATGCAAATAAAAAAATCTAAAACGGAAACTTTATTCTAAACATACTTTTTGGTATCTTTAGAAATTAAAGCGAATTAGCTTGTTTTAATGTTTTAGTTCCTTCAATTTATAATCATTTACCGCTTTAAGTCACTTTTGGCAAGTTTTATGTCACATTCACTTATTTTCAGCGGAAAATTAAATTATAATTCAGAGTCACAGGGTGCACCTTAGGCCTATGCCTGGGCACGAGTGAAGACCGCCCAGGCCGCAGGCAACCGAATCGCTGCTGGCGCGCCTGATCTCGCTAGAGCGTCAGCAGTAGTACTAGTACTAAGTAGGCCTACCTCCTGCACTATGGTTGACTAGTTGTTATAGTAGCTGTGCTTTAGGTCGGCGCTTTACTAATGAAAAAAGTCAAATACACTCTGTGTTAACTCTTATACTATTATTTTCTTGTGATACAGTTTCAATGAATTTTTTACTTAATTTTGATAAAATTTTTATATGCTTCAGAACTGGTCCAAGGAACTAACCTGGAAAAAAGCCAGATACATGTAAATCAAAAAGAATTGCATGAGTCCTGACCATTCAAGAAGATGTACATGCACTGCAAGCCTACAGCGCAGCAGAAGCTACATGTAGCTGCGCGGTTCCATCCGAGGACTCTTTACAGCAGCTCAAGGGTAAAATTTCCTCATAACAGTCTGAGGCTCGAAGCAGTCGCGTCACATTTGTATAGGATGTGAGTCACTTTTTGATATCACAAAAGGCTCTTAGCTTCAGGACTGAATATTGCTATCATTGCTATATTAGGTATGCGTGTAGTTGTTAGTTGTAATCTATATATTACATATATTACAGGGGTGAGTTAAAGATTTAAATTGACCGAAATAGAAGGATTTTATTTAAGGTCAGACACGAAGGCTAACAGAGCTTATTATCACCTCGTTAGTTTGGTTATCAAATTTCGTACCATTATAGTGTAGCTTTTCCTGTAATAAACATAAAAAACGGTACCTTGATGTATGCTCGAAATAGTCATTAGCTGACATTCTATAGCTTCATATGCAGTATTTCTCAAGTTACAGCTACTTTGCCTCTTTTACACACTGTATAGTTTGTACTTTTCATTGGTACTTCATCACCTGTTTTTCGACCACTCATCGTATAATTAATTCCAAGTCTAATTGAATTCAGGTAACTAATTCAATAGTACGCGTGACCATGGGGTGGCTCCAAATCAATTATTCATAGATTAAAAAACGCTAGTGCAGCGAGTGACGCGTCTGTATAGTACGAGTAGTACGTAACCAAGGTACTAATTATTAGCTATGGTATTCCAGATTTGCGCCACGTCTGCCAGGTAGAAATATGTAATTTTATAAAAAACTTATTTTTGTAGAGTTCAAAGCTGGCGTTAGAGAGTCAGTGCAAAGCTTTCAAGTACCATCGATTTTTTGTGCAGTGCATTGGCTCGGCCTCAATTCCCCAAAATTTTTGGATATTTTACCTATTGCCCGAACTCTTTCCTAATTCTTGCCCTGCCCTTATTGCTGATTGCTGATTCCTTTCTCTGTTCTGCCTGCACCGCCGCTTGTGTCATGTGTGTGTCACGCCATTTAGGCACTTGGTAAGGGAAAGTGCGTACCGACTTAGCTGGGGGGGGGGAACGCATGCGTATTTCAGACTGAACTGCTAACTCAATCTCATACATGTACCTGGGCCTCTTTTTCTTCCCTGTTCTATAGTTAATAGAGTTCAAAAGGTATTGCGCAAACGGTTTTAATACTAATACGCGAAAGCTATGATGAACTCATTGATGAACGCATTGATGTAAAAAGAGTGACAGAGCAATGGGCTGTATGTTTAGCTTATCTCTAACGAAGTCTTGCACTCCGCATGCATAGCTTCGCGCCTGTCTGAGTGCCGGCAAGCAAAAGTACATTTTCTACCCATCCCGCCTCCTGATTCCAACCCAAACCCCCCTCCGGCCAATAATCGCTGACAGACTCACGCAATTACTCCTGTATTTTTCTGTAGCCCAATGGCGTTCCCCCTGCGCGCTACGTTGCGTTCAAATCAATTGAACTATTCTGCATTTAAACATATTTTTAGAGACAGCTATAGCAACAACCTCTATTCGCCGTCTATTCCTCAAGCTTTCCGCCATGGAATCAATCAGACGCCTAGCAACTTATTTGAACAATCCGAAGCTGGTTGCGAGCTTCCAGGGCCTGTGCGGCATCGACATTGGCTACAAAGACAGCGGGCTTAACTCCATGGACGAAGAGGATTCCGAGGAAGCTTCAGAATCAAATAATAACGCCGAGACAGACTGCGACTCCGGCGCTGAGGATGTTGCTAGGCAACAATATTCTGCAGCGCAAAAGCAGAAGCAAATGTCGCACAGCCTCCAAAACAGCAACACGATGCGTCAGCAAAGTTGGACGAATATCGTCAAAACTCGCGTAAAAAACTCCCTAATCAACTATTCAATGAAAAACAATGTCGACTACAAGGTTAAAAATAGATTCTTGTATCATCTGTTCTCATTCGGCGCGATGCTGGGAAATGAGGAATTCAATTGCACATTTTTCCCCTATTGGTTCTGGAACGTTGACGGCTATGTGTGCCGTCGGGTGGTCATTGCCTGGGCCTTCTCACTGTGGTTCGGCCAGGCTCTGAAGGATCTCATCCGCAGTCCGAGGCCGCCTAGCCCGCCTGTAGCCAAGCTGGAGAGCCGCTACGAGTTGGAGTACGGATTTCCGTCTACTCACGCCACCACAGCTGTTGCCGTGCCTTTCTCCCTGTTCCTGCTCACCAGGGATCGCTACTTGGTGAGTGGGGTGCGCTCAGTAGGGCGCTCGGTCATCGCTCTACTGACCACTTCCTGTTTGGTCATCGCTCTACTGACCACTTCCTGTTTGGTCATCGCTCTACTGACCACTTCCTGTTTGGTCATCGCTCTACTGACCACTTCCTGTTTGGTCATCGCTCTACTGACCACTTCCTGTTTGGTCATCGCTCTACTGACCACTTCCTGTTTGGTCATCGCTCTACTGACCACTTCCTGTTTGGTCGTCGGTCTACTGACCACTCTAGGGCGATGACCGAGCAGGAAGTGGTCAGTAGGGCGATGACCGAGCAGGAAGTGGTCAGTAGGGCGATGACTGAGTAGGAAGTGGTCTCTAGGGCGATGACCGCGAAGGAAGTGTTTACTAGGACGATCACCATATGGAAATCGGTCCTTATATTCATCATATGAATATTTTTAATAAATTTTTAAAAACAAACATTAGAATCCTTACTATCTGCAATGAGAAGCACAGCAAATAGTGGTTGCCAAGTGAAGTACACAGTTCACTCAAATCTGTTTGCCTTTGTGAAGCAGGCCAGAATTTTCGGCCCTTTTAAGTTTGCTTTGAGCTTAAACCTTCACTCTATAAGATTTGCGCTCTGCGCTCAAATACCTTTGGAATAAAGCATTCCTATAGGATTTTGGAATAATGCAGAACAAGAATGCCGTCAATCACTTCAAAATTGAGTTCGCACTGCAAAGGCCTATTGTTGTAGAATTTGCCTCCACAAAACATCTGGGGAACATTCAAACAAAGATTTAAATCAGTATGAAATTCACCACCAATCGATAATGTGTCCTAATCCCAAGATCCCTGATTTTTAGATCCCAATCTCCTAGATCCCAGATTTTTAGATCCCAGTTTCCCAATCTATGATTTTTTAGAATCCCCCAGATCCAAGATTTTTATATCCCAATCTCCCAGATCCCTGATTTTTACATCTCAATCTCCCATATACTACATGTTTTAATTCCAATCTTCTTGATACCTGGTGTTTTTTATTTTCAGGTGTTTTTAGCCTAATCCCCATAAAATGTTTTGATCCCAGCCCACGATTTCGATGGCAATCAGCACCCATCCCAATTTTCCATTCTAATCCCCGAGTCAGAAACAATTTTACGCCGCATTTATTTCAATAATATTAATGAATAAGTGTTTTTTATCCCAAACCCCAGGTACACCGAGATTCGATGTTTAAATTTCTAATAATATAAAATCCGGTCTACTTAGCAGATTAATGTCTAAAATCAATATTTGGAAAAAAATTACAGAAGATAAACAAAACTTGCACACATTGGTTGTGAAAGGCAAATTTACTATATTAATCACTTTATTTGCTAAGCTTAGCTATCTAGTAATGCAGAAAAATGATTCTCTGTAAAATGCAGTTTCTCGATGCACCGGATGTGAGCTGATTTTTCTGAGTGCTTTTTCCCCTTTTCTGACTGCGGGTTGCATTGACTCAATTACTTAGTTCCGCATTTTATGATTAGCTACACGGGCAAACATTTGTTCGCTTATTTGAACAATCTGGACCTGAGCTTGGGGATTAAACGGTGTGACGGTCCTCCGTCCATTTGCACTAATAGGGCATAGTGCCACTTAATTAGCTCAAGCGTTTATTGAGCTGGAATTATGTTTGATAAATATGCCAGTTACGTTGGCCTATCAAAAGCCTTGCTTATCTTCCTGATAAATTGAGCCACCAAGTTAATTGAATTACGAGGTGGTGATATTCAATTATTCAATTAAAATAAGTAGCACTAGATAATAAGAAACAGTCCTCGAAAAGTTATGAAATGACAGTCTTTGCTCAGTCATGAGATGGCCTCTAAATCTAAATCTAAATCTGCAGGAGGGGCTGTAGGCAACGTGCTAAAAGCGACATCGTCCCACAACCAGCGACTGGGCATGACTGTCCATTGCGCTGACTCCTGAAGCGCGTTCAGTCACTCTAAATACGGTATGCAGGCATAGACAAACACACGGTGCGCAACGGAATTCCAGTATAGCACCCAGTCACGCACTCACATAGAGTGTACAAGCGGTAGTTCCAGGAATGTACACTCTCTATGCTTTGAGAGGTTGCCCTCATGGGCGAAAATTGCAGAACTGGCCCATAGCCCAACCAATTCGTGCACAAGGCCCCAAATTAATGTGATCCTGCACACGAAACCGCGCTAGGGAAAATAAACGACCTTCAACGCGGGGTCGAACCTGGACCAGTAGACCGCCGAGCCACTCGCCTCCCCCCTGTCATGAGATGTCAGTCTTCGATCAGTCATGAGATGACAGTCTTCGATCAGTCATGAGATGACAGTCTTCGATCAGTCATGAGATGACAGTCTTCGATCAGTCACGTGATTAGCTGTAATTTTCTGTCACCACCTTCCCACTAGTACTCAACGGAACTGGGCTTCTTGTTCTGCACAATATGGTCAATGCTAGTCTGTCTGAGCCGAATCTACCTGGGCATGCACAGCTTCTTGGTGAGTTTGAAGACGATTTAAATGGTTAAATATCGAAATTTATGCAATTACCCAGTTTAGCCTACAAACAGTAGCCACCAGAGAAAATATTTTATCCAATTGTAATAAAAACTTCAGGACGTCGCTGGCGGCACACTATTCGGCGCCGCATTCCTAGCCGGAATATTTCCCCTGCTAGACGCTATCGACAATTTCCAGCTGACTCATCCCTGGGCTCCCCTGCTGATCCCCGTCCTGCTGTTGCTGCTGTGCTGCGCCTATCCCAGACTGGAGCAGTGGAATTCGGCCAGAGGCGATTCGAGCATGACACTGGCCGTTCTGTGCGGCGTCTCCGTGGCGTCTTGGCTGGCTTACAGACAGGTGAGGCGTGGATAGCTATGAGAACAGGCCCGGTTCCTGTGGACGTATTTTGGCTTCCTCCAGCTTTATTTAGTTACAAGCTGCTGACATTTGAAGTGTTTTGTTTCATTGATTGTTTTAGATTCCTCTGAACTGTTTTAGATTCCTCTGAACTGTTTTAGATTCCTCTGAACTGTTTTAGATTCCTCTGGACTGTTTTAGATTCCTCTGGACGGTTTTAGATTCCTCTGGACTGTTTTAGATTCCTCTGGACGGTTTTAGATTCCTCTGGACTGTTTTAGATTCCTCTGGACGGTTTTAGATTCCTCTGGACGGTTTTAGATTCCTCTGGACTGTTTTAGATTTCTCTGGACTGTTTTAGATTCCTCTGGACTGTTTTAGATTCCTCTGGACGGTTTTAGATTCCTCTGGACTGTTTTAGATTTCTCTGGACTGTTTTAGATTCCTCTGGACTGTTTTAGATTCCTCTGGACGGTTTTAGATTCCTCTGGACTGTTTTAGATTCTCTGGACTGTTTTAGATTCCTCTGGACTGTTTTAGATTCCTCTGGACTGTTTTAGATTCCTCTGGACTGTTTTAGATTCCTCTGGACGGTTTTAGATTCCTCTGGACTGTTTTAGATTCCTCTGGACTGTTTTAGATTCCTCTGGACGGTTTTAGATTCCTCTGGACGGTTTTAGATTCCTCTGGACTGTTTTAGATTTCTCTGGACTGTTTTAGATTCCTCTGGACTGTTTTAGATTCCTCTGGACGGTTTTAGATTCCTCTGGACTGTTTTAGATTCCTCTGGACTGTTTTAGATTCCTCTGGACGGTTTTAGATTCCTCTGGACTGTTTTAGATTTCTCTGGACTGTTTTAGATTCCTCTGGACTGTTTTAGATTCCTCTGGACTGTTTAGGATTCCTCTGGACGGTTTTAGATTCCTCTGGACTGTTTTAGATTCCTCTGGACTGTTTTAGATTTATCTAGACTGTTTTAGATTCCTCTGGACGGTTTTAGATTCCTCTGGACTGTTTTAGATTCCTCAGGACTGCTTTAGATTCCTCTGGACTGTTTTAGATTCCTCTGGACTGTTTTAGATTCCTCTGGACGGTTTTAGATTCCTCTGGACTGTTTTAGATTCCTCTGGACTGCTTTAGATTCCTCTGGACGGTTTTAGATTCCTCTGGACTGTTTAGGATTCCTCTGGACGGTTTTAGATTCCTCTGGACTGTTTTTGATTCCTCT
The DNA here is from genome assembly GCA_950096795.1 of Macrostomum cliftonense. NCBI lineage: Eukaryota > Metazoa > Platyhelminthes > Macrostomidae > Macrostomum > Macrostomum cliftonense. The sequence goes on along the minus strand of CATNEM010000269.1, from coordinate 750,858 downwards.
GGACTGTTTTAGATTTATCTAGACTGTTTTAGATTCCTCTGGACTGCTTTAGATTCCTCTGGACTGTTTTAGATTTATCTAGACTGTTTTAGATTCCTCTGGACTGCTTTAGATTCCTCTGGACTGTTTTAGATTCCTCAGGACTGCTTTAGATTCCTCTGGACTGTTTTAGATTCCTCAGGACTGCTTTAGATTCCTCTGGACTGTTTTAGATTCCCGGCGAATCGATCATTTCAAATGCTGCGCAGTCTGTTGGCTTAAGTCCTCTGTTCAGGAGAATTTCAAACTCCCTCATCCACACGGATCGCTTACCACGCGTCCTGCAGGGCTTCTACAACAGGCCGCCGGCGCCGCCGCCCTACCCGGTGAAGTTCCCGGATCTGGAATTCCTGGGCAGCACGGCCATGCGAATGGCTCTCGGCGGCACCGTCCTGATAGCCACTCGCAGCGCCATGAAAGCCGTCAGCTACCGCTGCTTGTGCCTGCTCTTCGGCCTCGAACAGGCCGACAAGCAGGCCAACTTGCGCCAGCTTCGGGTTGAGCTGCCGTATAAATTTGTCACCTACAGTCTCGTGTCCTTTAATGTTGTTTACACCTGCCCGATTCTGTTCAGACTGATTGGTATTGAGCGCATTATCGCTTGCACTGATCTTTGATGGAGGCCAGGCATCGTTGGGGATAGAGGCACGGGACGGTCAAATCCTCTTGCGCCGTCACACTACGCCACCCTCTCCGATGTACTCCCCTCCCCTGTAGTTTATAGTGGACAGCCGCTACACTATTCGACTCAATATTTACGCAATACTTTTCGATTTTTATATTCACAGAATATGTATTTTTTGTTCGGTATTATTGCTGGCGAAAAAATCTTAAAAGATGGTAAAATATTAGTTAAAAAAAGGTTGTTTACAGTAATAAATATTCTCATTAAAATTTAAAATTTGATTTAAAATTTAATTAAAATTAATAAACTTTATTGTACTCTAATAGTGTACTACTTCGAAGTACTAACAAATAATGTTTACCGGTAAGTGAAATCTCTTCGCGATTCCTTTCTTGTTAGTTTCATGCTGTCTAAATGTCCTTTTTTCAATAGAAGTTTTTGATTTGAAGCCGGACTAAATGCACTTGTTTGTTTATTTACTTTTAGTTAATTTTCATTTTTTGTTTTTTCCATTCTGGTCTCTGTGTTTTATGTTTAACTTTTGTGTCTAATTATTAATTATAACATTAACAAGTAACTTTTATTTATTTGATTAATTATTAATTATCTGCGCTACCTTCGTCTCCATTCACTGAGTTTGTTATATTGAGGATTTTAAACAGCAAAAAAATGGAGTGAAAACGAGTAAATAATAACGAAAACTGTCTTTGAAATTTCGTATTTAATAAATACCTGAAAGAATATCATATATGTCTATGTAAACACGTGTATGTTTTGGTATGCAATAGAATACACAAAAAAGAAAATGTGTTGCAAAAGAAAATTTCAAAACAAGTCGTGTATAATAACAGTTAATGTAAAAAAACTGATATATGTGCCTGTTAGTTAATAGACAGAGGCTACAAATTAGGAGTAATAGTAAATTTCAAAGTTAAGTTTTACAACGTGAAATTGTTAAACAATAGCATCAATTTGAGAATAATTATCAGCTTATTTTAAAACATAATTTTAAGCATTAAATGAAGATAAATAGCTATATATTCAAGTGTCTCTACTGATGCTCCAGCTTAGTCAGTAGTATAAAATACAAGCTCAAATTAGCTATCATTTGAAGTGAATTTCGATAGCGCCCCCGTCCACAGCGTCCCTGGCCGCCGATGCTTCGTCGATGTAGCCGCCGTTCTCCTGCGGCTGCTGCTGGCGACGCTGCCGACGGGTTTGTAGTTCGTCGCCTTCGTCGACGGCCGCTCCGACGCCGCCGGTCAGATCGGTCACGGGCAGTTTGGCCGGGCAGAGCTGGCGCAAGGGGAACACGTTGGTCGGGCCGAGGCTCAGCCAGTGACGCCAGGAGGCTCGGCTGCGACAGCTGCCGGAGTCGATGGCCGCGTGCTGCCACACCGGCGAGATGGCCTTCAGCAGGCTCTGCCAGATGCGATTGTTTAGTGATTGGTTAATGGTTTGATTGGGTTCTATCTGATTGACGACTGTTTGATGGATTAATTGAGGACTGATTGACTGACTGATTGATCGATTGATTAATCGATGACTAATTGATTGATTGTTTGATTGATTGATTAATGACAGATTGATTGATTATTGACTGATGATTGATTAATGACTGATTGATTAATGACTGATTGGTTGATTGATTTATTGATTCATCGATGACTAACTGATTGATTGATTGATTGATTGGTTGATCGATGACTGACTGATTGATTGATTAAATACTGGTTGATTGATTAATGACTGATTTATTGATTGATTCATCGATGACTAACTGATTGATTGATTGGTTGATCGATGACTGATTGATTCATTAATGACTGATTGACTCATTAATGACTGATTGATTGATTGATTGATTGATTGATTGATTGATTGATTGACTGACTGGTTGATCGGTACTTGATTGACAGCTTTATTGATTTATTTCTTTAGTTGACTGACTAGTTGGCTCACTGATTGATTCATCGGGTAAACGATTAATACTTATACTTCTTTATATTGATTGATTTATCAACTGATTGACATATTAAACGACCGACGAATCAACTTTTATGAATATAAAGACTTCTCACAGCCTCACCTTGTACTGAATAATAGCGATGAAGAAGAACAGAAAAATGGCGGCAATCTGCACTATAGTCAGCGTCCAGCCGACAGCCTTGGCCGAGTCCGAATAAAAGTACAAATAGACGCCGTCGGACGTGCGATTGGGGAACAGCTCCGGGTGGTACATGGAGTAGGCGTAAAAGTACAAATAGCTTGTAGAATCAAACGACGTATAGATTGTGGCCACTATGATGCACTGAAAATTAATTATTAAAATCATTTTTAATCTACATGTTAATTAGCGACTACTATCGGTGGGATGTGGCAGTAGTATGACGCGCTAAATAACTTTAAAAGATACTCACAAGAATAAAAGCGGGCGATATGATCTTCCAGGTGATGCGCCAGTAGATGCCGGGAGAGATGCCAATGGAATTCTTGATGTCAGCGCAAAAATCATCCAGGCCTTGTAGAAATCGTCAGTTTGGGTCAGAAAAGTTATTTTACTTGTCTCCGTAGCGAAAAATCAGTCAGCTTCTACTTACCGTAGAACCAAGCTATGGCGATCGCGTCGCAGAAGGCGATGAAGATCAAGGATAGACCTGGCACAAAGTTATTCTGCAGATTCCAGATGTACATGCCGCCCTGGAAAAATTTTTAAAGTGAATAAGAATGTAGCTTCAACTAATGAATCAATTAATAAATCAGTAAAATACTCACTGGTGTGCTGAGCAGCAGAGCCAAAAGAAAGTGCAACAGCAAGTATAGAAAGGTGAATACGACTCGTAAATATTTTCCGTTTAGGCAGGGCACTTTCGCCAGAACTTCTCCGAATCCGGTTAGAACGGTTTCCACTCCAGTCATCTATTGGATCCAAAGACAAAAAATATGTTAATACGGAAATAAGGAATCGGATTTTGTGGGGACGCAAGATCTGGTTAGTGGGGTTAAATAGATAGGAATGTGGGTTAAGGGATAGGAATGTGGGGTTAGGGGGATAGGAATGTGGGGTTAGGGGCTAGAAATGTGGAGTTAGGGGGATAGGGGGATAGGAATGTGGGGTTAAGGGGATAGGAATGTGGGGTTAAGGGGATAGGAATGTGGATTAAGGGATAGAGAAGTTGGGTTAGGGGGATAGGAATGTGGGGTTAGGGGGTAGGAATGTGGGGTTGGGGGGAAGGAATGTAGGGTTAGGGGGATAGGAATGTGGGGTTAGGGAGTAGGAATGTGGGGTTGGGGGGAAGGAATGTGGGGTTAAGGGGATAGGAATGTGGATTAAGGGATAGAGAAGTTGGGTTAGGGGGATAGGAATGTGGGGTTAGGGGGATAGGAATGTGGGGTTAGGGGGTAGGAATGTGGGGTTGGGGGGAAGGAATGTAGGGTTAGGGGGATAGGAAAGTAGCGTTCGGGGATAAAAAAGTGGGTCAGGGTGTAGGAAAGTCGGCTTACAAGATAGGAATTAGGTTGTAGGGCAGGTTTAGGTTTAAGTTCTAGTAAGAGGAATCAATTGTAGGTTAGATCCATCGAAAATAACCTATCTAGAATAATTTGAATGCGCTAAAATACGGAAAAGATGCCTAAAACAACTCACAAAGCTATCCACTCCCAGATTGATTAACATAAAGAAAAACAGGCAGGACCACAGCTGAGGAATTGGCAGGGTGCCAACGGCTAGTGGATACACTTGAAACACGAGGCCCGGTCCTGAAACATGTTGCGATGCGCCAATGTCGTTATCAAAAGTATTATCGAGTAGGTAAGCACTATAAGAGTACAGAGAGCTCAGAAATTTAATGCTGAATTTTATTACTATAAGCTGTTATAGAAGTACGAGCGTATTTATTTGATTGGCTTTGAAAAAGAGTAATACACGGAGTGATACACTGAGTGATACACTAAGCGATACACTGAGTGCTATACTGAGTGGTACACTGAGTGATACTCTGAGTGCTATACTAAGTGACACACTAAGTGATACACTGAGTGATACGAGTACGCTGAGGGCTATACTGAGTGGTACACTGAGTGATACACTGAGTGAAACACAGACTTAAACATAGAGTGATACACTGAGTGATACGAGTACGCTGAGGGCTATACTGAGTGGTACACTGAGTGATACACTGAGTGAAACACAGACTTAAACATAGAGTGATACACTGAGTGACACAAAGACTGACACATAGAGTGATACACTGAGTGATACACAGACTTAAACATAGAGTGATACACTGAGTGACACACAGACTGATACATTGAGTGACACGCAGACTGACACATGATACACTGAGTGACACACAGACTTAAACATAGAGTGATACACTGAGTGACACACAGACTGATACATTGAGTGACACGCAGACTGACACATGATACACTGAGTGACACACAGACTTAAACATAGAGTGATACACTGAGTGACACACAGACTGATACATTGAGTGACACGCAGACTGACACATGATACACTGAGTGACACACAGACTTAAACATAGAGTGATACACTGAGTGACACACAGACTTAAACATAGAGTGATACACTGAGTGACACACAGACTGACACAAAGAGTGATACACTGAGTGACACACAGACTGACACATGATACACTGAGCACTCACCGTCAGCTGCCACAGCTTCCACACTGCGGTTGGTGATGTCCGCCATGTAGCCCAGATAGGAGAACACAACGAAACCGGCAAGGAAGCTGAAGCAGGCGTTGCAGACAAGCGTGATGATGGCATCCCTGTAGCAGTTGGTGTTGCGCTTGTTGTAGCTGGACAGGCTCAGATGGCCGCCGAAACCGGCTGCGGTGGAATAGAACACCTGGACAGAGGCCTCGATCCAGGCCTGTTAATGTGGAGTGATTTTAGTAAGTTAGACCGGATTGACTCGAAGAAAGGAGATTCAGTAGGGGAGAAAAGGCATATGGGAAAGATTTAGTGGGGGAGAAGAGGAATATGGGGGAGATTCAGTGGGGGAGAAAAGGCATATGGGAAAGATTTAGTGGGGGAGAAGAGGAATATGGGGGAGATTCAGTAGGGGAGAAAAGGCATATGGGAAAGATTTAGTGGGGGAGAAGAGGAATATGGGGGAGATTCAGTAGGGGAGAAAAGGCATATGGGAAAGATTTAGTGGGGGAGAAGAGGAATATGGGGGAGATTCAGTGGGGGAGAAGAGGAATATGGGGGGGATTCAGTGGGGGAGAAGAGGAATATGGCAGAGATTCAGTGGGGGAGAAGAGACAGATGGACGAATTGATTTCAGGATTAAAAAGCACGAATTCAAAATCTCAACAAGCTGAAAAGTTTCGAAGCTCACAAAGATGTCAATCTTGGACACATCCGGCCGTATGTAAAATTCAATTCCCTTGCTGGCTCCCGGAAGTTGGACGCCGTTAATCAGCAGGATTAGCAGCAGCAGCACAGGCATGGTGGCCGTGATGTACACAACCTTGCCTGACGACTTGATGCCGCGCCACAGGGCGAAGAAAATGATGACGTAAGCGATGAAAATGCATGCGGCAAGGACAAACCGCGGCTGCCCGAGGTTCTCAATGTTCGGGCTCTTGTGCACTGCCAGCAGGCCGCGTCTGTGGACCGGTTTTTTTTTTCCAAAGGAGGGTGGTGGGTTCGAGCCTCAACTCGAGAGGATTATCTATAAAACTTAAACGAGGCACTTTATAATCCCCTAGGTAACCTAGGCTTCCCCTAGGTAAGAAGCTACGATTTGACTTTCAAATTAAAAAAAATTACTCTCTATATTGTAAGTACTACTTTAACTAGTGTTGTCTGTGCCAGTGCTGTTCAATTTAATCTAGTTGTATCAATTTATTTTTCGCCGAAACTCGAAGTAGAGTGTCTATACTATTCTCTATTAACGGTAGTCTATGCATCAGAGGAGCGCATAGTACAAAGTGTGACGTACACTAGATGAGGCTCAATAGGTTTAAATATAGGGCACACAATGGTGCCATTTACAGTCACTGCGTGGCTAATTCGTCTTTTCACCATTCTAATTTCATAAGTTTCTTTCTTGAAGTAAACTTGAGTAAATTGCGGCTTGTTCGAGAGTAGAAAAAAATAGTTTCATTTTTCTCGTCTGTCAAAGAGATTCATTCTATTCATTTCACGCAGTAGCTCATTGCCTTGCGGCTCTTCATGTTTAGCTCAAGATCCAGATATTCTTTTCGTTTTCCTAGCTAGTGTAGACTAAGCCATGGAATTCTTTTAATATGTATGAAAGAGAGGAAGCACTTGCCTGCTGTTGAAAACGAAAATGCAATTGGACTTTAGTTTTTTCTCAAAATTTTTAATCCACTCCTTCTAGTCAATCCACTTAGTGTGTTTTTTCTCCCTTTTCTGCTTCTACGCTTCAACAGTCTGTTCACCCCTTTCTGCTTCTAACCTCAAACAGTCTGTTCTCCTCTTCTGTCGCTACCATTTGAGTGCCTGTTCTGCACTTCTTTCTCTATCTTCTTTAAAAAAAGATTTTTACCCACGACTTTTTAAAAAAGTTCTTAAATTCTGCGCTCCAGACGCTCTATGCTTTAAAAGTCCATGGCTCTATCCAAGGGTGCAGAAAGAGACAGGGCGAGGGCGCCGCACTTGCAAACTGCACATGCCCACCTGCCGGGTTGATGGAGTGCGCTTGAGATAGCAATTAATAAAATAATAAAAAGAATGGCTAAAAAATGTCTCTCCTGGCTGCAAGACGGGACTGACAGGAAAGTATCATTGAGACCCTATTCAAGGCGTCTTTGAGACGCATCTGGGTAGGAATGTTTAGCTTATTCAGAAATTAATTGAACTCTGCTGCGCATTATCTAATTTCTATGTGCCTCATTTAGCCAGTCCAGAGAGCCCGTTAGGGTCGAACTGCGCCTGGTGTCTTCTGGAGTGCACAGTTGCTGTGCTGCGCACATCTTTCTTTGCAGTTTGCACTTTTTCTTGTGGCTTTGTCATATATACTTTGTATGATCTAGATACTATCTTTTCTGATCTAGACACTCGCCTTACTGATATAGACACTCGCCTTACTGATCTAGACACTCGCCTTACTGATCTAGACACTCGCCTTACTGATCTAGACACTCGCCTTACTGATATAGACACTCGCCTTACTGATCTAGACACTCGCCTTACTGATCTAGACACTCGCCTTACTGATCTAGACACTCGCCTTACTGATCTAGACACTCGCCTTACTGATCTAGACACTCGCCTTACTGATCTAGACACTCGCCTTACTGATCTAGACACTCGCCTTACTGATCTAGACACTCGCCTTACTGATATAGACACTCGCCTTACTGATCTAGACACTCGCCTTACTGATATAGACACTCGCCTTACTGATATAGACACTCGCCTTACTGATCTAGACACTCGCCTTACTGATCTAGACACTCGCCTTACTGATCTAGACACTCGCCTTACTGATCTAGACACTCGCCTTACTGATCTAGACACTCGCCTTACTGATCTAGACACTCGCCTTACTGATCTAGACACTCGCCTTACTGATCTAGACACTCGCCTTACTGATCTAGACACTCGCCTTACTGATATAGACACTCGCCTTACTGATCTAGACACTCGCCTTACTGATCTAGACACTCGCCTTACTGATCTAGACACTCGCCTTACTGATCTAGACACTCGCCTTACTGATCTAGACACTCGCCTTACTGATCTAGACACTCGCCTTACTGATCTAGACACTCGCCTTACTGATATAGACACTCGCCTTACTGATATAGACACTCGCCTTACTGATCTAGACACTCGCCTTACTGATCTAGACACTCGCCTTACTGATCTAGACACTCGCCTTACTGATCTAGACACTCGCCTTACTGATCTAGACACTCGCCTTACTGATCTAGACACTCGCCTTACTGATATAGACACTCGCCTTACTGATCTAGACACTCGCCTTACTGATCTAGACACTCGCCTTACTGATCTAGACACTCGCCTTACTGATCAATGCACTTTGGTGTCAGATCCTGGCGCTTCTCCGCCCTGACAGATTTGCTTTTAAATTAATTTGGTGGAACTACTTTACTAAACTAGCTAGTTTTTTTCGGTTTTAATCGTTTTTCCCAAAGGTTCAACGCAACATTTTCTCTTCCACCCAATTAAGTGCCTTGTTAATTAGCAAAGAATACTTAGCAATGAACTTTGAGCATCTCTTAATAAGTGTTTAGTAGTTCTCATAATTAATCCCCTAGCAGCAAGTTAGCGTTGTACTGTACTAGTTGATAATTTTAATTAGATTTAATTAACTTGAGGACCGACTCGGGGCAATTAGACTCAGTGGGGGGGCCTCTCGCGGGTTGCTGGCTTGTCCGGTTGTGACAAAAAAGTTTGAATTGAAGATAAAAAACTTGACAATTTTATGGCTTGAGAAATTATCACATCAGTTTGCGGCTGTGGGCTCGCTCTCCATGGCAGCTTTTCTATGAGCGGTTCGAGTGTCCACTTCAGTCAGAGCGGTCATTTTGCTTTGACACAATGCCTCTTAATTATGAAAATCTTTCACCTTACTTATCTTCGTGTCCTTATTGGGACTGTTTTAATGGGGAACAGAGGGGTCTTCTCAACGTTTCCATAGTAACGGTGTCATTTTGGAACTAATGTTCATGCCATTTTCTATGCAAGCTGATGTCATCTTGAATCTTTTTAGCCACTTTGGATCTGAGTAAATGCCATTTCAGATCTAACTGAATGGCATTTCAGATCTAACTAAATGCCATTTCAGATCTAACTGAATGCCATTTCAGATCTAACTAAGTGTCATTTCAGATCTAACTAAATGTCATTTCGGATCTAACTAAATGCCACTTGAGAACTTACTAAATTTCACTTCAGATCTAACTAAATGCCACTTCAGATCAAACTAAATGTCATCTCAGATCTAACTAAATGCCTTCAGATCTAACTAAATGTCATCTCAGATCTATCTAAATGTCATTTCAGATCTAACTAATGCCATTTCAGATCAGATCTAACTAAATGCCATTTCAGATCTAACTAAATGTCATTTCAGATCTAACTAAATGTCATTTTAGATCTAAGTAACTGCCATTTCAGATCAGATCTAACTAAATGCCATTTCAGATCTAACTAAATGTCATTTCAGATCTAACTAAATGTCATTTTAGATCTAACTAACTGCCATTTCAGGTCTAACTAAATGCCATTTCAGATCTAACTAAATGCCATTTCAAATCTAACTAAATGCCATTTCAGATTTAACTAAATGCCATTTCAAATCTAACTAAATGTCATTTTAGATCTAAGTAACTGCCATTTCAGATCAGATCTAACTAAATGCCATTTCAGATCTAACTAAATGTCATTTCAGATCTAACTAAATGTCATTTTAGATCTAACTAACTGCCATTTCAGGTCTAACTAAATGCCATTTCAGATCTAACTAAATGCCATTTCAAATCTAACTAAATGCCATTTCAGATTTAACTAAATGCCATTTCAGATCTAACTAAATGTCATTTCAGATCTAACTAAATGCCATTTCAGATCTAACTAAATGCCATTTCAGATCTAACTAAATGTCATTTCAGATCTAACTAAATGCCATTTCAGATCTAACAAACTGCCATTTCAGATCTAACTAAATGCCATTTCAGATCTAACTAACCGCCATTTCAGATCTAACTAAATGCCAACGACCATCCAACTCACTCGAAGTACTCAACCGAGGACAGCACCGAGTCGCCAGTCTGGTTCAGCAGCGACAGATTGCGGAACTGATCCACAGTGCGGCACCACTTGGTGTTGAAGTCGTGCCCGCAGGTCATCCAAGGCAGCGTGTCGGCTGTGAACGAATTAAAGAAGAAATAGATGCACCAGCCCACCATCACGTTGTAGTAGAACATGCCGAGGCCCAGCAGGCACTGGGCGACGCCGATGCCCCTGCCGGCTGGGGCCACGTCCCACACCTGGATGCAGCCAGCCTGTTGAGTCTGCCCAAGGCTGATCTCCAAGTACAGCAGCGGCATCGCTTGGAAAACGTTGCATACAATGTACGGGATGAGGAAGGCGCCTGTGTGTGTGAGGGTGTTAATTGAGGTGGTTGTTCCGAATGTTAAAGTATTTTAACATTCCCAATAGAAATATTTTCCGTTTTGACACTCTATAAGCCTCTTCGAGTCCCTAATAGAAAATTTAACAAGCTTCCGCCACTCTCCCAGTTTCCGCCACTCTCCCAGTATCCGCCCTCTCCCAGTCTCCGCTCCTCCTCCAGTCTCCGCCTCTCTCCCAGTCTCCGCCTCTCTCCCAGTCTCCGCCCCTCTCCCAGTCTCCGCCCCTCTCCCAGTCTCCGCCCCTCTCACAGTTTCCGTCCCTCTCCCAGTCTCCGCCCCTCTCCCAGTCTCCGCCCCTCTCCCAGTCTCCGCCCCTCTCACAGTTTCCGTCCCTCTCCCAGTCTCCGCCTCTCTCCCAGTCTCCGCCCCTTTCCCAGTCTCCGCCCCTCTCCCAGTTTCCGCCCCTCTCCCAGTCTCCGCCTCTCTCCCAGTCTCCGCCCCTCTCCCAGTCTCCGCCACTCTCCCAGTATCCGCCCTCTCCCAGTCTCCGCTCCTCCTCCAGTCTCCGCCTCTCTCCCAGTCTCCGCCTCTCTCCCAGTCTCCGCCCCTCTCCCAGTCTCCGCCCCTCTCCCAGTCTCCGCCCCTCTCCCAGTCTCCGCCCCTCTCACAGTTTCCGTCCCTCTCCCAGTCTCCGCCCCTCTCCCAGTCTCCGCCCCTCTCCCAGTCTCCGCCTCTCTCCCAGTCTCCGCCCCTCTCCCAGTCTCCGCCCCTCTCCCAGTCTCCGCCCCTCTCCCAGTCTCCGCCCCTCTCACAGTTTCCGTCCCTCTCCCAGTCTCCGCCTCTCTCCCAGTCTCCGCCCCTCTCCCAGTCTCCGCCCCTCTCCCAGTCTCCGCCCCTCTCCCAGTCTCCGCCTCTCTCCCAGTCTCCGCCCCTCTCCCAGTCTCCGCCACTATCCCAGTCTCCGCCCCTCTCCCAGTCTCCGCCACTATCCCAGTCTCCGCCCCTCTCCCAGTCTCCGCCCCTCTCCCAGTCTCCGCCACTATCCCAGTCTCCGCCCCTCTCCCAGTCTCCGCCCCTCTCCCAGTCTCCGCTCCTCCTCCAGTCTCCGCCTCTCTCCCAGTCTCCGCCCCTCTCCCAGTCTCCGCCCCTCTCCCAGTCTCCGCCCCTCTCACAGTTTCCGCCCCTCTCCCAGTCTCCGCCTCTCTCCCAGTCTCCGCCCCTCTCCCAGTCTCCGCCCCTCTCCCAGTCTCCGCTCCTCCTCCAGTTTCCGCCCCTCTCCCAGTTTCCGCCCCTCTCCCAGTCTCCGCCACTATCCTAGTCTCCGCCCCTCTCCCAGTCTCCGCACCAGTCTCCGCCTCTCTCCCAGTCTCCGCCTCTCTCCCAGTCTCCGCCCCTCTCCCAGTCTCCGCCCCTCTCCCAGTCTCCGCCCCTCTCACAGTTTCCGTCCCTCTCCCAGTCTCCGCCCCTCTCACAGTTTCCGTCCCTCTCCCAGTCTCCGCCTCTCTCCCAGTCTCCGCCCCTTTCCCAGTCTCCGCCCCTCTCCCAGTCTCCGCTCCTCCTCCAGTTTCTGCCCCTCTCCCAGTTTCCGCCCCTCTCCCAGTCTCCGCCTCTCTCCCAGTCTCCGCCCCTCTCCCAGTCTCCGCCCCTCTCACAGTTTCCGTCCCTCTCCCAGTCTCCGCCCCTCTCCCAGTCTCCGCCCCTCTCCCAGTCTCCGCCTCTCTCCCAGTCTCCGCCCCTCTCCCAGTCTCCGCCCCTCTCCCAGTCTCCGCCCCTCTCACAGTTTCCGTCCCTCTCCCAGTCTCCGCCCCTCTCCCAGTCTCCGCCCCTCTCCCAGTCTCCGCCCCTCTCACAGTTTCTGTCCCTCTCCCAGTCTCCGCCTCTCTCCCAGTCTCCGCCCCTTTCCCAGTCTCCGCCCCTCTCCCAGTTTCCGCCCCTCTCCCAGTCTCCGCCTCTCTCCCAGTCTCCGCCCCTCTCCCAGTCTCCGCCACTATCCCAGTCTCCGCCCCTCTCCCAGTCTCCGCCACTATCCCAGTCTCCGCCCCTCTCCCAGTCTCCGCCCCTCTCCCAGTCTCCGCCACTATCCCAGTCTCCGCCCCTCTCCCAGTCTCCGCCCCTCTCCCAGTCTCCGCTCCTCCTCCAGTCTCCGCCTCTCTCCCAGTCTCCGCCCCTCTCCCAGTCTCCGCCCCTCTCCCAGTCTCCGCCCCTCTCACAGTTTCCGCCCCTCTCCCAGTCTCCGCCTCTCTCCCAGTCTCCGCCCCTCTCCCAGTCTCCGCCCCTCTCCCAGTCTCCGCTCCTCCTCCAGTTTCCGCCCCTCTCCCAGTTTCCGCCCCTCTCCCAGTCTCCGCCACTATCCTAGTCTCCGCCCCTCTCCCAGTCTCCGCGCCAGTCTCCGCCTCTCTCCCAGTCTCCGCCCCTCTCCCAGTCTCCGCCCCTCTCACAGTTTCCGTCCCTCTCCCAGTCTCCGCCCCTCTCACAGTTTCCGTCCCTCTCCCAGTCTCCGCCTCTCTCCCAGTCTCCGCCCCTCTCCCAGTCTCCGCCCCTCTCCCAGTCTCCGCCCCTCTCACAGTTTCCGCCCCTCTCCCAGTCTCCGCCTCTCTCCCAGTCTCCGCCCCTCTCCCAGTCTCCGTCCCTCTCCCAGTCTCCGCCCCTCTCACAGTTTCCGTCCCTCTCCCAGTCTCCGCCCCTCTCACAGTTTCCGTCCCTCTCCCAGTCTCCGCCTCTCTCCCAGTCTCCGCCCCTTTCCCAGTCTCCGCCCCTCTCCCAGTCTCCGCTCCTCCTCCAGTTTCTGCCCCTCTCCCAGTTTCCGCCCCTCTCCCAGTCTCCGCCTCTCTCCCAGTCTCCGCCCCTCTCCCAGTCTCCGCCACTATCCTAGTCTCCGCCCCTCTCCCAGTCTCCGCCCTGGCACTCACCGCCGCCGTACTTGTAGCACAGATAAGGAAAGCGCCACACGTTGGCCAGGTCGATGGCGAAGCCGACAGTGGACAGGACGAATTCCACTTGCGAGTCCCAGTGCTGACGCAGCGGAAGCTCTCTGGTTTCTTTCATTGCGGGGTGATTATTTTGTTGTTAAACAAGTCTATAGTGCTAACCTTTGGTTGTCGAAAATGATTTACAACAACTGTCACAAAGTCTATTTAACCCTGTCTGGTGTTTCAGTTTCCATAAATAAATCTACCCCTGTTTCTATTGGGTTTAGCTGAGAGAAATATTATGGCAGAGTTTTGTGTCCCTAATACGTCTGGATGACTGAGAGATAACTGTACAATGGCCCCCTGCCTGTCTTTTCTTTCTCTTTCAGGGCTGACAAGTGGGTTAACTATTTAATTAATTTCATGAGGGCTTTGAGTAACCTCAGAAAAAACTGGGCTAGATGTGCCCCTGTCAGATAAGATAGCCGCCCCTGTCAGATAAGATAGCCGCCCCTGTCAGATAAGACAGCCGCCCCTGTCAGATAAGACAGCCGCCCCTGTCAGATAAGACAGCCGCCCCTGTCAGATAAGATAACCGCCCCTGTCAGATAAGACAGCCGCCCCTGTCAGATAAGACAGCCGCCCCTGTCAGATAAGACAGCCGCCCCTGTCAGATAAGACAGCCGCCCCTGTCAGATAAGATAACCGCCCCTGTCAGACAAGACAGCCGCCCCTGTCAGATAAGATAGCCGCCCCTGTTAGATAAGATAGCCGCCCCTGTCAGATAAGACAGCCGCCCCTGTCAGATAAGATAGCCGCCCCTGTCAGATAAGATAGCCGCCCCTGTCAGATAAGATAGCCGCCCCTGTCAGATAAGATAGCCGCCCCTGTCAGATAAGATAGCCGCCCCTGTCAGATAAGATAGCCGCCCCTGTCAGATAAGATAGCCGCCCCTGTCAGATAAGATAGCCGCCCCTGTCAGATAAGATAGCCGCCCCTGTCAGATAAGATAGCCGCCCCTGTCAGATAAGATAGCCGCCCCTGTCAGATAAGATAGCCGCCCCTGTCAGATAAGATAGCCGCCCCTGTCAGATAAGATAGCCGCCCCTGTCAGATAAGATAGCCGCCCCTGTCAGATAAGATAGCCGCCCCTGTCAGATAAGATAGCCGCCCCTGTCAGATAAGATAGCCGCCCCTGTCAGATAAGACAGCCGCCCCTGTCAGATAAGACAGCCGCCCCTGTCAGATAAGATAGCCGCCCCTGTCAGATAAGATAGCCGCCCCTGTCAGATAAGACTAGCCGCCCCTGTCAGATAAGATAGCCGCCCCTGTCAGATAAGACAGCCGCCCCTGTCAGATAAGATAGCCGCCCCTGTCAGATAAGATAGCCGCCCCTGTCAGATAAGACAGCCGCCCCTGTCAGATAAGATAGCCGCCCCTGTCAGATAAGACAGCCGCCCCTGTCAGATAAGATGACCAACTCTGTGAGTTATTGGCTTAGCTAGTATCATAACAATGCATTCTTGTTGTTAAAGCGTTCAATGGATTGCGGTAAAAAGTGAATTGATTTAATTATAGAAGTGTTATGATTAATTACAATCAATGAAAGCTATTATCGTATTGCTTCAGTCGACAAAACCACCCTAAACATCAGACTCTAGTAAATATTCAATTTGCACAGACTGTCAATCTACTGGGAATTACAGTTCTAGGAGAATAGAAACAGCTTTAGCTGGACCCGATGATGAAATCCGACCCCAGCCCACCCCAAAGTCCCCCATACGTGACGGCACAATGCTCACAGATTGCGCAAGGAGTTAAACTCATTGCCCTCCTGGGCATTGTTTGTGCAAGCCTGAACCCGGGGCCCATTGTTGTCGAGATTGTCGGCCGAGTTGCATACATCGGGCTCTTTGACTCCCGGAATCTGGACTTAGTATAATTTAATTGTCGGGAATAAATCTGTTAAAAACTTACTTTATCCTATTAATCCAGTTCAATTGAAGACACTAAAAACTATCTTTGGGTTAAAAAAAAATAGCCACTCGATTTATTCTAACTTTTGCGTTTGGGATTTGGTATGCTGTCGGCATCAAGTCTGTCTGAGAGATGCTTGATAGAAATTGTTACACTATGCGCGGGAATGAAATTGACTTCAGCGCAACGCAGTTTCGATTTTTTTTTTAAATGCCCCTCTTGAACTCCGTTTGATGATGGGGAATTATGTCGCGTTCAAAAATAGCTATCAGCTACGTCATTTCACCAGTCACGTGCATGCCTACTGCTTGCGTGTCTCAGAAGACAATTGTACTTTTTTGGGCCAGCTGATTTTTTCTTCTATTTGAATTTCCGAATTTAACCCAAGGACACCTTAAGTAGAAGGACGGGACACTTCGTTTCTTGGAAAGTTTTTGGAGTCCAATTTTCGCGAAAAAATACACTACGGAGATAGGAAATTTGCAGATTTTCGACATAAAATTAAAGATTGCGCTCGATTGGAAGCAGATGCAGATCTCATCTTTTGGTATGTGGTTCCTGCCTTCTTACTCTATCGAACTATGAACGTCTTAATTTGTGAAATATTGATCTTTTAATTATTTCCCTTGTAAACCATTTGTCGAAAATTATATTTTCAATAAAAAAAATTTTTCGCAGCTGCCCAGGTTCAGTTCCTCTTCTAATCAAGTCTATTGAAAGAACAATTGTATATATCAGTATTTTGAGTAATTTGGTGGTCCAGTCACTTGGTTCGCTCTCTGGATGTGCAATTTGCCATTCAGTAGTTTTTGACGAAAGTAAATCAATATCAATAAAAATAATTAAAAGATCAATATTTCACAAATTAAGACATACATAGCTCGATAGAGTACGAGCTAAGAAGGCAGGAACCACATACCAAAAGATGAGATCTGCATCTGCTTCCAATCGAGCGCAATCTTGAATCTTATGTCAAAAAACTGCAAATTTCCTATCTCCGTAGTGTATTTTTTCGCGAAAATTACGCTCGTGGACTCCAAAAACTTTTCAAGAAAAGAAGTGTCCCGTCCTTCTACTTAAGGTGTCCATGATTTAACTCAGCATATTGATTCTTAACATAGCGATGCAGATCTATTCAACACTCTATTTGAGTTTTACCATGGAGATTTTTCGTTGTACAACGCAATTAAGCGCAATCTCAGATCAAATAAGATATTGAATACTCGATAGAGATCTCCTCCTATTTATTCGCTCATGGCAACAAGAGCTAGAGAGTCGGACTGTCCTGCGGAAGAGGAGGTGGATAGGGGAAGTCAAATAGCCTCAGGATCAGCAGGCTTAGATGCAACAGGCAGAAAAAAAAAACCTGCTGTTTGGAAGGTGGAGGTGAAATTTCACGTATCGTCGCCACCCAAAACTTGTTGCGGCCACCACCGCCCTGCGGCTATTGCGGCAACAGAGTAAAAAGGATCCGAGCGCCGCAGGGCAGTCCGCACGCTGAGAAGTCAGGGTCCGCTTGTTAACTGGGTGAAAATTCAAGTCAAGCCTGGGCCTGGCGGGGGAGTAGTTAGTTACTAGGGCGGCTAGCTGAGTCTTTAGTTTAGGCCAACTCAAACTTCTCAACTCCACCCTTAATTCTCAAAGGAGATTCAATGGCTTGGTGATCAATGGCGGGGTGCTGGGGGCCTGGAAATACCGGTCAGGGGACAAATTAGCTCCCAATCTGTGGCGCAACCTCCACGCCCGCGCGCTGCCTAGTTGCAAATTGCCCAAACACAAAAGGTTGTTTGTTGACACAGACGGGGGAGAAGGTAAGTAAAACGGTTGTCAACGCGACTCTCAAATGGCGGGTTCAGCGGAGCACGACTAAAGCTACTCAAAGTCTGCTAATGACTATTGAATAGCCAATTCAAAGGCTGAGTGTTGAGTGGATTGTTCCCCTGGTCCGGTTAAGTCGGTGTTCACACAGTTTCTCAATTCTCAATCTCAACACAGGTCGGTAGCGCATGCGCCGATTGTGTGCCGCGCCCAACCTATGCCTGCCCTATCCCCCAATCCCCAACTAACTAATTCCCCTGGGGATTTGAAATTCGCTTTTTAAAAAAAATCCCCACGTGTCTCAAGTCAAACTATAGGCGTCTGTTGACTATCGAGCAGTGATAGAAATTCGACACCTACGAAATCTTGACCGATTGATAAATAGAAAATTTAGCTATCGAGTTCCATTTATTTCGAGTCAAAAGTAAAATTTTCAATTTTTCCCACCCCTTACTAACTTTGTTTCATATAAGAAGCTTTAATTCAACACCTTCAAGCCATGTTTGTTATTGCAGAATGTTTTGCTGACAATTCTCAAGGTGAGAATGCGGCGGAGTAAAGTCTTCAGATTAGCCATTTTTATTGCGCAATCAAAGCAGAATTGGCTGGATGTCCGACAGAAGTCAAAGATATTTTCTCTCGCTCCAGCTCATAATAGGCCCTGCAGAAATGAAGCTTTCAGTTTAGAACAATTGAAAAATAGTGAGGCTTACGCAATTGGGTAATCCAGACCCAAAAATCGGCATTTTGCTCAATTCTCTTTTAGAAGAAGAAGCCATTATTAAGAGAAAAACGTTGCATGAGAATGAATTGAACCGTTACGCCTAAAGACAGGTGGGTGAACGAATGTGATGACGATGCATTATGGCCCCTGTAGGCCTACTTAAAAACCTTACGCTGAAGCTTTGCTATCAGCGTTTTTGGGGGGGGTGGAACTTTCTGTTGCGTCGCCTTGCCGGCATTCAACGGGCACCCCCTCTTCCCGAAAATATTCGCCTCCAGTTAAACTGCCATGGCTGTCTTTGTGCTGCGAGAGTCTGAATATCATAAAGCACATATCTCTCTCACCTTTTCAATGTGTTTTTTTTTCTTCTGAAGTGCGCAAATGTGCTCCTGTGCAGCTTTAGGCGCTGGTCCCTGGACCTACCACTGCCCCTCTCCCTCATTATCTCTCTTCTAGCTGTCTTCTCTCCCTCATTATCTCTCTTCTAGCTGTCTTCTCTCCCTCCTTATCTCTCTTCTAGCTGTCTTCTCTCCCTCCTTATCTCTCTTCCAGCTGTCTTCTCTCCCTCATTATCTTTCTTCTAGCTGTCTTCTCTCCCTCATTATCTTTCTTCTAGCTGTCTTCTTTCCCTCCTTATCTCTCTTCCAGCTGTCTTCTCTCCCTCCTTATCTCTCTTCCAGGTGTCTTCTCTCCCCCATTATCTCTCCCCCAGCTGTCTTCTCTCCCTCCTTATCTCTCTTCCAGGTGTCTTCTCTCCCCCATTATCTCTCCCCCAGCTGTCTTCTCTCCCTCCTTATCTCTCCTCCAGCTGTCTTCTCTCCCTCCATATCTCTCTTCCAGCTGTCTTCTCTCCCTCCTTATCTCTCTTCCAGCTGTCTTCTCTCCCTCCTTTATCTCTTCCTGCTGCTCGTTTTCGCATATTCTCTCCTTTTGCACTGTTTCTCTCGCCATTTCCATTTCCATTCACATCTTTAATCCCTTCTCTGTTTTCTTCTACGAAAAATTTTAAGCACTTAAAAATCGTGTAATTAGTTTTTACCGCCCAAAAAATACACTAGCTAATTAAATTATATCACTTACATCGCAACCACAATCACTCTAATGAAACGGCAAAATTTCACGCATTCAAAGCACTTCATTGTAGAATCCATGACCAGCCATGTGCACGAACAAAACCACACTGTGAAATGCCACTTGCAAAGCGAGATCCGACACCCACTAAGGCCTACAACAGCCAGTTAAAATTGTTAACTCCACTTCACACTACTTAAGTGGTTAAGCCGACTACAACAAACAAATTATTGGCAGCTCTAACTCACTAATACGGAAGCGGACACACGAGATCAAGAAAACTCAAGAAGCTACTTGAGCTCAGAGGAGGTTTAGAGCTGACTGACCCCCTCCCCACTTCCCTCCTCCTCTTCCTTGGATTGGCCCCGACAAATTTGTTACGTCATCGGCGATGGACAGCTGCGCGCCGTGAGTAGAAAGTGAAGTGAAAGGACCGGCATTGATGGGGTTGTGGGGGGAGCGTCCGCAAACCCACCCTCCGCCGCAGAGAAGCCCTAGAAATGAGGGGAGTTCCCGTGACACCTTACCAGTAAAGCACCGCCCGCCTTTGCCGACTTTCTTTCAGCTACACAGCCGAATAGCGCGCCAAGCCAAAGGGCTGTTCTTCTAGAAGCAGAAGCATACTTTGCAACAAATTGTTCGAGATGCATTATTCGGTAAGTCAAACGAAAATCGAATAGTTTTAATTTGGTTATCTGAGCACCGTTTCTGAATAGCGATTTTCTACCCCGACTTTTTCCAGTTTCCCTACTCATACGCCGACGCCGGACTGTTGCCAAGGCAACCGCAGTCTCAGCTGCCGATGTCGCCGCCGTCCAGCTTCCAGCTGTGGCCGTGGCACCAGCCGCATCAGCGCGCCGTACAGGCGGCGGCGGCGGCGGCAGCAGCGGCCGCATCAACCTTCTCTCAACGTTCCCATTTGTTGGAAGCCGCGCCGAGGCCTCCACGTCTAGCAGCAGCAGCAGCAGCGCCGCCCTTGAAATTCTCCGTCGAAGCCATTCTCTCATCGACAGCGAAGCCGCCGATGTCGCAAAAGCAGCAGCCATCGCTGCAGCATCCAGACGATGTTCAATGCGTCAGCAGCGCCAGCAGCTGCAGCCTGCAGGTGGTCCAGTCTGTCGCTCAGGTCATGGCCGGATCCCGCGGATGCCGACTGGCCTCCTGGGAGGACGGCGACTGCGGCCGCGCATCAGGCAGCCGGCAGGAGCGGACAGCGAGGAAATACGTTTGCTCGGCCTGCGGCATGGCCTTCTCGCGTAGCAACACGTTGGCAACGCATAAAGTGAGCCGAATGAAGGATCAGGGGCGGGTATAGAGATGCCCTCTGAGGGATCAGGGGCGGGTATAGAGATGCCCTGTGAAGGATCAGGGGCGGGTATAGAAATGCCCTATGAAGGATCAGGGGCTGGTATAGAAATGCCCTGTGAAGGATCAGAGGCGGGTATAGAAATGCCCTGTGAAGGATCAGGGGCGGGTAAAGAAATGCCCTGTGAAGGATCAGGGGCGGGTATAGAAATGCCCTATGAAGGATCAGGGGCGGGTATGGAGACGCCCTGAGAAGGATCAGGAGCGGGTATAGAGATGCCCTGTGAAGGATCAGGGGCGGGTATAGAGATGCCCTGTGAAGGATCAGGGGCGGGTATAGAGATGCCCTGTGAAGGATCAGGGGCTGGTATGGAGACGCCCTGAGAAGGATCAGAGGCGGGTAGAAACGCGGGTAAAATCCCGCTGACTGAGAACCGAAATCGACCATCCGCAATCCCGCAGCTGATCCACACCGGCGAGAAGCCGCACGCCTGTCCAACCTGCGGCCGGGCATTCCGGCAGGCGGCCAACCTGAAGCGGCACCAGGCCGTCCACCAGCAGGCCAAGTGCCACCAGTGCCCGGCCTGCGACAAAGGCTTCAACCGGATCTGCAATCTGCGGCTGCACATCCGCGTGGCCCATCGCCAGCTGCTGCCGAGGTGTCAACAGTGCGACAGGCCGTGCGCCAACGCCAAGGAGCTCCGGCTGCACTGCATTGCCGAACATGGATTCGAGGCGTAGTCTTTGTTTTTAGAGTAGCTTCACTTCTGTTCTATTGAAGTTATTAATATTACTATCCCACCTAATTCTTCTGCCAAGTGCATTTCGTTGTTCATGCATTAGTTCGCTAGTAGTAATGTAAATAGGTAAAACAAATAAATTGACGTCTCCACCCGATCAGTGTAAAATACACGCGCAAATCACTTTGATTTTTGTATTTTTTACCCATGTTTTTTCTGCATTAAAAATATAGTTTTAAGCCATGATTTTTGCTTATTT
The DNA here is from genome assembly GCA_950096795.1 of Macrostomum cliftonense. NCBI lineage: Eukaryota > Metazoa > Platyhelminthes > Macrostomidae > Macrostomum > Macrostomum cliftonense. The sequence continues at coordinate 729,285 of CATNEM010000269.1, read as the reverse complement.
AAAAAATTTAATCAAATCATTTAATCTACTGTTAGTAGTCCGGTAAAAATATTGTAATTTATTAGCATTCATAGAATCACAAAATAGTTTAATTAAAATGGAAAATTGCTTGTGATAAAAAACTGAAGCACAGGACTAAAAAAAAAATTGATAAAATTAGCAAAATTACAATCATTTGGCCAGTATCAAACAAAGATCGCGCACCACTTTACTGATCATAAAATAGTAGCATAGCAACCATAAATTTACATTGGATACAAGGCCTCTTTAAATTTTGCATTAAAATGTAAAAATTTTGTACACAAAATAAGTTTTGTCGGTAAGAAATCATTAAAACAGGAAAATACGCAGTTGGTTATTTGGATTTAGGCAAAAATAAAATTACCTGATAGTTTTGCATTAACGCCTCTAAACTATCTTGAGAATCGCCTCTAAACTATCCTGAGAATCGCCTCTAAACTATCCTGAGAATCACCTCTAAACTATCCTGAGAATCGCCTCTAAACAATCCTGAGAATCGCCTCTAAACTATCATGAGAATCGCCTCTAAACTATCCTGAGAATCGCCTCTAAACTATCTTGAGAATCGCCTTTAAACTATTCTGAGAATCGCCTCTAAACTATCCTGAGAATCGCCTCTAAACTATCATGAGAATCGCCTCTAAACTATCCTGAGAATCGCCTCTAAACTATCTTGAAAATCGCCTCTAAAACTATCCTGAGAATCGCCTCTAAACAATCCTGAGAATCACCTCTAAACTATCTTGAGAATCGCCTCTAAACTATCCTGAGAATCGCCTCTAAACAATCCTGAGAATCGCCTCTAAACTATCCTGAGAATCGCCTCTAAACTATCTTGAGAATCGCCTCTAAACTATCATGAGAATCGCCTCTAAACTATCCTGAGAATCGCCTCTAAACTATCTTGAGAATCGCCTTTAAACTATCCTGAGAATCGCCTCTAAACTATCTTGAGAATCGCCTCTAAACTATCCTGAGAATCGCCTCTAAACTATCCTGAGAATCGTCTCTAAACTATCCTGAGAATCGCCTCTAAACTATCCTGAGAATCGCCTCTAAAATATCCTGAGAATCGCCTCTAAACTATATTGAAAGAATCAAAGAATCATTATTGTACTATGCTGAAAATCGCGAACAAAACGAATTCGCTTGCTTCTACGGCAACACTGATTGATAAACAATAAACAAAAATCAATCAGTCCAATCTCACATAGCCGAGACCATTGAACGTTGATGGCCGTCGGAACCGGCAGCGGCGGCTAGGTCAGCAGAGGCGGCGCCAGCCGAGCCAAGCGCCAGGCCGAGCTGCGGACCGCAGGCCAGCCCGTGGCCGCCTGCGCCGCCACCCAGCAGCAGCCCGCGATTCGGCCCGCTAGCCAGCCCGGCCTCCGGGCCGCACCGACGGCCGCCGCCGATTAGAAGCGCCGGATTGGGGCCGCTAGCCAGGCCGCAACTTGGCCCGACCCAGTTCGCCGACACTCGCTGCGGAGAAGCAGCCGCGGCGTCGTCGGCTAGACGCGAGGCGGTCGGTCGAGAGGACGCGGCTTTTGGCGACTTGGCAACCAGCGACGGCTGGACAGATTCGGCCTCAGGCGGCGACGGGCGAAGCTGAGCGCCGAGCGACGCGTCTGGCATTAACGAAGTCGATGCGATGCCGCTGGACTTTTTAGAAGCTAGCGTCGGTTTTTTCTTAGCCGCTGCTGGCTTTGGATGAGCAGCCGACGTAGCAGCGGCAGCAGCTTCCCTTTGGCGGTCGGCAAGCTGGCGCAATCTGGTCCGAGTCTCGTACAACCGACCGTCGGCGGCGTTCAGTTCTCGTTCAACGACAGTCCGCTCTAGACTGGGAAAATCAGCGGCCAGTGAGTCGACGACTGATTTGCGAGCTGGCGACGCGTCACCTGGCGTTGTACTCGCACGAGACGAAGACGGCTGCTGCACTTTGGAATTAGCCGTCAGCTTGCCAGTTGGTTTCGGATGCTTAGCCACTGTTGAATGCTTCTTGGCGGCAGCGGCGGCGGCGGCAGTGGCGGCGGCAGCGGCAGCAGCAGCCGACTGCTCCCTCTGCTGATCAGTGAGCTGACGCAGGCGCATCCGGGTGGCGTACATCCGATCTCCCGCCGCCGTCAGCTCGCGCTCAATAGTTGCCCGATCCAGGTTGGGGAAGTCGCTAGACAGAGACTCGATATTCGATTGACGAGTCGCCTCAGCCGATGGCAAAGCTGGGGCGGCGTTGGACTCGGCCCGAGCCTTCTGCGTGGCTGTGGCGGCGGCGGCGGGTTTAGAATCGCCGTGCATCACTTCCCTGAAAGTGAACAGCGGAGCGGATGCAATTTGACATAGACCTAAATATCCTTTAAGAATTGCACCTTAATCCAAGCTAAGTGTAGTTCTCTAACGTACAGCCATAGAGATTCGCCCATTAACAGCCAGTGAGAATCGCCCACCAACAGCCAGTGAGAATCGCCCACCAACAGCCAGTGAGAATCGCCCACTAACAGCCAGTGAGAATCGCCCACCAACACCCACTGAGAATCGCCCACCAACAGCCACTGAGAATCGCCCATTAACAGCAAGTGAGAATCGCCCACCAACAGCCACTGAGAATCGCCCATTAACAGTCAGTGAGAACCGCAGTCAGTGAGAATCGCCCATTAACAGCCACTGAGAATCGCCCATTAACAGTCAGTGAGAACCGCAGTCAGTGAGAATCGCCCATTAACAGTCAGTGAGAATCGCCCATTAACAGTCAGTGAGAATCGCCCACCAACAGCCAGTGAGAATCGCCACACTAACAGCCAGTGAGAATCGCCCACCAACACCCACTGAGAATCGCCCACTAACAGCCAGTGAGAATCGCCCACCAACACCCACTGAGAATCGCCCACTAACAGCCAGTGAGAATCGCCCACCAACAGCCACTGAGAATCGCCCACTAACAGCCAGTGAGAATCGCCCACCAACAGCCAGTTAGAATCGCCCATTAACAGCCATTGAGAATCGCCCACCAACAGCCAGTGAGAATCGCCCACCAACAGCCAGTTAGAATCGCCCATTAACAGCCATTGAGAATCGCCCACCAACACCCACTGAGAATCACCCATTAACAGTCAGTGAGAATCGGCCATGCACAGGCCAGACAGCTCACCTGAGCACCTGGCGCACAGCCTCCTCGCTGCCGTGCTCCTGCAGCAGGTCCAGCACCAGATCCACATCGGCCATGGGGAAGCTGGCCCGAATCCGGCGCGCCTGTTTCGCCAATTCAGCGGCATTGGTGGCAGCCGCACCGCCCGACCCCGAGGAGGTCGAACTCGGACTGTTGAGGCTGCTGCTGCCGCTGCTGCTAGCCTTGGCAGCAGGAGGCTGCCGACTGTACTGCGAGCTGCTAGACGCCTGGGAAGCATAATAAGCCGGCCTGGGATCCGTCCAGGACGTGGTTTTGCTATTGTGATCCACATAAAAATACCGGCCAGAGTTGGAGTCCAGTTTGGCCTGCCAGCCAGACGGCATCGGATAGTTGGCGTAGGCGTTCGCTGCGGTTGCCATGGTAACTAATTTCAATAGACAAGCTGGAATAGTTCAAACAAGTTTTATTTAATAGTAATCGAAAGTGTGAGCATACACTACTGACTATAGGAAACCTGTAAGTAGTATATGACATCTAAAGACACGCTAAGCTTCAATAAAATAACAAATAATAACAAATAACGAAAAAATTATTGACAAATCAGTCAACTTTAATCAGTATAATAATTATTATTAGCGGCGGGGTTCATTTAAATAATGAAAATTTTCTTTTTCTTTAAAAAAAGCAGCAAACAAGAAAGAACGAAAAAAACACACCTGACTTCAGCACTGTCTATAGTTAGTGTATCGATTGATAGAAATGCAAGCGTATAATTAGGCTGATAAAATATCGCGCTTACGCATAACATACAAGATATAAATATAGTGTAGACAATAGAAATCAATAAAATAGCTTGCTTATTGTCATTTTCTAACATCCTAGCGCATGCAATATCGACGCTACAAATTAGAGAATTATTATTATATGAAAATACTAGCTAAACAATTGATAAGGCAGCCAAATACCAGCTGGAAAAATTTGCAATAAACTTATGGCTCTAGGCAGAAACTTTCGAACAGTTATTACCAGAGTAATAAGTTTGGCCGTAAGAATGTGTGTACCGGAAGTAGCACTTCTTTTAGTTGACGCTTCAAATCAAGCATTTTCAATTAAACTATTGAAAATTTTTATTGTACAATCAATAAACTGACCTAAAACTAGGGAATGTTCCCTAGACTGTCCGGGGAATGTTCCCTAGACTGTCCGGGGAATGTTCCCTAGACTGTCCGGGGAATGTTCCCTAGACTGTCCGGGGAATGTTCCCTAGACTGTCCGGGGAATCTTCCTTTAGACTGTCCGGGGAATGTTCCCTAGACTGTCCGGGGAATGTTCCCTAGACTGTCCGGGGAATGTTCCCTAGACTGTCCGGGGAATGTTCCCTAGACTGTCCGGGGAATGTTCCCTAGACTGTCCGGGGAATGTTCCCTAGACTGTCCGGGGAATGTTCCCTAGACTGTCCGGGGAATGTTCCCTAGACTGTCCGGGGAATCTTCCTTTAGACTGTCCGGGGAATGTTCCCTAGACTGTCCGGGGAATGTTCCCTAGACTGTCCGGGGAATGTTCCCTAGACTGTCCGGGGAATGTTCCCTAGACTGTCCGGGGAATGTTCCCTAGACTGTCCGGGGAATGTTCCCTAGACTGTCCGGGGAATGTTCCCTAGACTGTCCGGGGAATGCTCCCTAGACTGTCCGGGGAATGTTCCCTAGACTGTCCGGGGAATCTCCCTTACAACTTTTCCCACAAAACTTATAAAATGTCAGTTTTAGAACATCTTCTTTCTTAGACAAAATCATATGCTATCAAAGGCAGCAAAATAAAAACCAATTGAAAATCAGTCAGACTCGGTTGACAACAAGAAAACCATCAGCAGGCCTCGTCACAGCTGTCCTCCTGATCTCCGCCGCCTCGGCCTCCCAGCGTGCCGAAATAACGATCGCCGAAATTGCCCACGCCCGGTTCGATATAATATTCGTCAGACAGTCGGGGATCAATAGCCGTAGTCACTAAGCGGAGCTTAGGGAAGGCGTAAGCAATGGCGCTGACACCCTGAGCGGAAGCTAGCAGAGTGCAGAAGGTGATGTTCTCCTCCGGACAGTCGTGATCAAGCAATACCCGCACAGCCATCATTGCCGCCGCACCCGTGGCCACGGTGGCGTCCATCAGGATTACCTGGGTGCGATAGGGGACAGGCGGGACTGGAACTTGGGGTGTCAGACAGCTGAGAGACGCTGAAGGGGACACCCCAAGATCTCCAGACTGACAATTTAAGGTCTCCAGACTGACAAACTGAGACCCTAAGGTCTTCAGACTGACACCCTGAGGTCTCCAGACTGACACACTGACATACTAAGGTCTCCAGACTGACAAACTGACACCCCAAGGTCTCCAGACTGACACACTGACACCCCAAGGTCTCCAGACTGACACACTGACACACTAAGGTCTCCAGACTGACACACTGACACACTAAGGTCTCCAGACTGACACCCCAAGGTCTCCAGACTGACACACTGACACCCCAAGGTCTCCAGACTGACACACTGACACCCCAAGGTCTCCAGACTGACACACTGACACCCCAAGGTCTCCAGACTGACACACTGACACCCCAAGGTCTCCAGACTGACACACTGACACCCCAAGGTCTCCAGACTGACACACTGACACACTAAGGTCTCCAGACTGACACACTGACACCCTGAGGTCTCCAGACTGACACACTGACACCCCAAGGTCTCCAGACTGACACACTGACACCCTAAGGTGATTATAGCGAAGCACTGACACACGCGCAATGCACAAAGCCTACCTGGGACTCGGCAATGCGCGTTGGCAGTCGGTGATAATGCAGCTCCGGCTCAAGGGTCTCCCGATTAGTCTGTATGAGGATTTTGCCCAGCCGGACATCCTTGGCCACGGCAGCCAACGCCGGTTCCATTGTTTCACCGGCGCGAAGCACGCTAACTCCGACCAGAGAGGCTGAGGCGCCGGACGATGTTGTCGATCTTCGGACGCCGTCGTAAGTTGATCCGTCTGGCGCGGTTACCGTCACCTGAAGGCGAGACCGGAGATTGACAAGGAATTCAAGATGGAGCGCGCAGCTGAATGATATGGAGCGCGCAGCTGAATGATATGGGGCAGGTGGCTGAAGGATATGGGGCGGGTGGCTGAAGGATATGGGGCAGGTGGCTGAAGGATATGGGGCGGATGGCTGAAGGATATGGGGCAGGTGGCTGAAGGATATGGGGCAGGTGGCTGAAGGATATGGGCGGGTGGCTGAAGGATATGGGCGGGTGGCTGAAGGATATGGGGCGGGTGGCTGAAGGATATGGGGCAGGTGGCTGAAGGATATGGGGCAGGTGGCTGAAGGATATGGGGCAGGTGGCTGAAGGATATGGGCGGGTGGCTGAAGGATATGGGCGGGTGGCTGAAGGATATGGGGCGGGTGGCTGAAGGATATGGGGCGGGTGGCTGAAGGATATGGGCGGGTGGCTGAAGGATATGGGGCGGGTGGCTGAAGGATATGGGGCTAATAAAACTATAAATGACAAATCCAACCAACCTTCTCCCAGGAAGACTCAGGCAAGCCGCCCAACGCGTGCTCAAACAGCAGGCGCATCAACCGATTAGCGTAGAACACGAATTCGTCACGCTCTGTGTCCCTGTTGTGTAGCACAGTGTGCAGATGGACAACCTGTCGGGTCTGCTCCAACACGTGCACATTGTCCGGCAGCCTCTCTAGATAGCCCACCTGAAAGGGAGAAGCGGATTTTTTATCTAAAGTTGGAGCCGACGCCTGTCTGTCTGCTTATCTGTAGCTGTGGCCTGTCTGTCTGTTTATCTGTAGCTGTGACCTGTCTGTCTGTTTATCTGTAGCTGAAGCCTGTCTGTCTGTCTGTTAATCTGTAGCTGAGGCCTGTCTGTCTGTTAATCTGTAGCTGGGGCCTGTCTGTCTGTTTATCTGTAGCTGAGGCCTGTCTGTCTGTTTATCTGTAGCTGAGGCATGTCTGTCTGTTTATCTGTAGCTGAGGCCTGTCTGTCTGTCGTAAATCTGTAGCTGAGGCCTGTCTGTCTGTTTATCTGTAGCTGAGGCCTGTCTGTCTGTTTATCTGTAGCTGAGGCCTGTCTGTCTGTTTATCTGTAGCTGAAGCCTGTCTGTCTGTCTGTTAATCTGTAGCTGAGGCCTGGATATCTGTTAATCTGTAGCTGAAGCCTGTCTGTCTGTCTGTTTATCTGTAGCTGAGGCCTGTCTGTCTGTTTATCTGTAGCTGAGGCCTGTCTGTCTGTTTATCTGTAGCTAAGGCCTGTCTGTCTGTCTGTTTATCTGTAGCTGAGGCCTGTCTGTCTGTCTGTTTATCTGCAGCTGAGGCCTGTCTGTCTGTTTATCTGTAGCTAAGGCCTGTCTGTCTGTCTGTGTATCTGCAGCTGAAGCCTGTCTGTCTGTTTATCTGTAGCTGAAGACTGAAATTTCAAAAGCAAAAGTCTCACCATATCATTAAGCCGATACGTCTCGGCCAACTCGCACCGGGTGTTAAGCCCACGCTTAATCAGCTGATTGCGCACGTGCCGACAGATCAGATCGATAGCAACGTGATTGGTGCCACCGCGCGGCACAATAATATCCGCTTTGCAACGAGTCGGCGCGATAAACTCGTCGTAACTAGGCTTAACAAATCGCTCGTACTGATCTAGCACGCCTTGAACTGCCCGGCCGCGCTCTCTGATGTCACGAATCAATCGACGCGACAGTCGCTCATCGTCGTCAGTGTCAACAAATACCTTGGCAACGGTGAAATTAGATTTAATAGGAATTTTTTACAAATTAGGACGTAAAATTCGCTATGTGCCTACTACAATAGTCAATGCCTAAGTAGTATAATAAAAAATGATCGATAAATTTCTAATTTAAAACCTAAAAAATGGCACACCTTCAGATCGATCAAGTCGAGTAGGCGATTGTCGCAGAATGCTAAAATTCCCTCAAAGATGACCACATTGGCGCCGTAGATGATCTGCTCCTTTCCCTTGATACGCGAGTGAGTAGTGAAATCGTATATAGGCACATTGACGTGCTTGCCCTGTTTTAGCCGTTTGAGCGTCTCAACTAATAGGTCCAAGTCGAAGGCGCTTGGATGATCGAAGTTAAAATTGTTAGCTCTGATAATGGGCTTCTCTTCTGCCAGGTACTCCCTGAAACAGTGGGATAGAGACAAGACAGAAGCATCAAAATCTCAATAAAAGACACAAAAGTACCAAATTCTCAATACTAAACTACGATAAATTCCCATGCCAATTACCTATAGTATGAGTCCATGCTAAGCAGCGAGACCCATCTCTGCTGCAACTGTCCAATGATCTCCTTGGCGACCGTAGTTTTCCCAGAGGCGCTGCCGCCGCAAATCCCAATTAGGAATGGCTTCTGAATGACGCCGTCTTTGCCGAACCAGGGCGGCCTGCCGGCTGTGTACACTTGAAAGCCGCCGTGCGCCTGCTGCAACACAGTCTGCACCTTGCTGCTGCTGGTTGTGCGATGCCGGATTCCCATCTTTATGGGAAATGTTGATGATGACGTCATAATTTGAGGACTGAAAGTGCAGTGCAGTTTAGGATAATATTTATTTATCAATCAATGCAAATTAAAAACACCTATGATTTTAATCAATACCATTTAAATGCAATTATTGAGTATTTACTGATGCAAACTCGGTTCAATGAAAGCGAAATTTAAAAAATTTGTACCATAAAGGTACTTTTAATGAGATATCATATTATAGCCAATTCATAGCATTGTGGATAAATTATAAGAATCATTTATCATGACCTAGTACAAGTTTTGGCAAGGAAAGTATTCTATAATTTAATTTAGGTCGTTGAATAAAAATCATGCAAGAATTCTTTTAATAGTTTTAAAGGGGCCAAACTCCATCTATATTATTATAAAAATCAAGACAGATGGTAGTCAGACTTGAAAAATTTAAGAAAATAGAATTTATTTGGAGTTTAGATAATTAAAAAACTTGGATCTAAAATATTTTCCTTAGTATCACATTTAATGTTTAAAAATATTATTTTTGTGTGCTATATGAAAAACTTATTTAGCTCTATTTAACTGATATGTTTAGCTAACTAATAGAATAATAATATATCAACATTTCCATATCTCTGGTTTTAAATACTTTGCATACTAAAATCTTGTTTAATGATGAACCAAAGCTAAGTAACCTAAATCAATATAAACCATTTCTATAAACCAGGATTTGGCAAACTTTTCTACTTTGCAGGCCAAATAATTTGATACATTGAACTAGCAGACCAAGGCAGAAGTAAGACATTATTTTTTGCAAGTTAAAAAACAATTAAACAGGTGCTACCAAAGAGGGCCACAATGCTACCAATATAGGCCTATGAGTAAGCAGAGAGGGTTGTGAAATTTGCCTATTATAGGTGCTTTGGGAAGAAATCCAAGGGCTTTGCAGCAGCCATGTATTTCCCATTGTAGCCTATTGTCATTAAAATTTAATGGCTTTAATCTTGAGAGTATCTGGGAATTAAAGATCATTTATTAGCTACTGTATTTGTCCCCTTCCTGCCTGGAAAAGAGGACCTATTAATTAATCTTATGCATATTATAAGGGGCTTAAATAGAATTTAAGGCAAGATAAATTTAATGTAATGTTGATTTATGCATCATATAGGCCCTTATACTATACTATGTATACCATATATTTGCCCTATTATAATAATAATAATTAATAATTGATTACACCTGTCCCAATCGGGCCAGATGTGCAGCCAACAGCACAGCCGCAGCTATTGCGTGGCACTTCTGAAGACTGCGTATAGCTGTTTAGTCCATGGACTGGGGGGATGCCACACCCACCTTTAATTACCCCAGCTGATGCTGGTACCCATTTAATAGCTGGGTGAACTGAAGCAATGCAGAGTTAAGTGTCTTGCTAAAGGACACAAATTGTACCAGTGGAGTTGGGGATTGAACCCCAAACCTTCAAGTCGTGAGTCCGACACTCTAACCACTAGGCTACAACCTCTCCCTATTATAAACTACCATACTGCATATACCATGTATGCCAGGTATTCTATTGCATTTTTGGTAAATTAATATCTTCCTAACTGTGGCTATAAGTAGAAATAGTGTATAATTATTTTTGCAAGCAATATGATATAAATTTATATGGCACTAATGCACTTTCGTTCATTATATTATTTTCAGCTTGAAATCACGTCAATCGCATCAAAGTAGTCAACTCAAAGCAGCAACCAGGGACTCAGCCGTAATAGTGCCGAATCCAATACAGCATGTTGGCGAACGCCTAGTCTCCATTGCCATGGAAGCGACGCCACATGAAATCCTGTATATAGCTCTCGAAGAGCTCATCTGATGTGCCCTGCAGCTTGCGGAACTTGGCCTTGCAGTGTGCCCACGTCCCTTCGATTGTGTTTGTGTGCACTGAGGGGTCCATTGGGTCCATGAAATGGAGCCAGTGGTTCACAATGGCATGGTTGGCAAGCTGGTTGTAGGCCCTATGCATAAAATAAGGTCCCTGTGCATCACCAAAGAGATTTCAAGCAGAAAATAATATAACGAACAAAAGTGCATTAGTGCCATTTATATGCATTTATTTACTTTACAAACATAGTACATTTTATTTATTATTATATTTTTTTACAAATGAATCATTTTATTTTAGAACTAGGAGCAGTCCTAGTTAAGTCTTAGGAGCAGTCCTAGTCCTAAGCTAGGCCTAGCAATCAAAATTTGCTTTTTAACACTTATTTAGTTTCCTAGAATGGTATACATAAGATATTCACAATTACAAACATAAATATGATTACTAAAAGTTTTTAAAGAAAATAATAAAAGAAATAGGACCTGGCCTAGCTTACGATTTTGTTAGTTAAGACTTTAGTACAGATTTTAATATGCTAGATATATTTCACAATATTTTGGCAGTTGTTATTTGTCCAGTTAACCAGAGAGCCATCTATTAAATAGCCATTTGATTATTTGTCCGGTTTACCGCCCAATATTTTTATAACAACTTTTATGAGTGGTTATAAACTTGACAGTGTAGGCTAGGCCTATTGAGTTTTCGATTATTACTTTATATGGCCTCCCAGTCCCACCCATTCGTTTCAATGATGATAAACACGATAATGATAGCGATAATGAAGTAGACTAATACTAGTGGTCTTTAAGCCGTACTCGCCCTGCGATTACCTGCGAGTTTACGAAGATTATTTTATGGATTCCATTGTGTGCGTCGCCCCACGAAACAATTGGTGGCATGAAATTGCGGCTTCCAATTTCTTTGAATTCACTTGAATTCAATACTGAGAAACAGCTAAATTAAAACAAACTTCTCTTTGAATGTTAAGGTAGCGAAATAACTTTTTTCGGAAAAAATGCAGATTAAGTCGATTTTGCGTCGAACATGACAAAAATATAATGGCTAATAATAATTTCTGTCCGCTTGTTTTCTAAATGTTGCTTGCAAGGACCACTAGGAGTACTCCTAGTGGTCCTTGGTTGCTTGCTGAAGTATACCGTTAATTTTAAGCTTAGTACTGTAGCCCGCTGCGTATCCGCGCAGATATACGCTGTGCAGAATGTTACGCGGGTGTGTTGAGGAGGTCATGCCATCGCACACCTAAATATATGGCCAATCGCCCAGTCGGTGCGAGAGCAAGGCTTTCGTCTGTACGCACTAAATCGCGCCCTCTGCCTTAGTTATTACAAGTACAAGCGTTTTTTGTTTCTTACTTCATTAAAATTTTAAGTCCTACAAGCTAAATTGTAATGAATTCGACAAAATATCGTTTGTACATACGCTAGATATGCACAAGTATGTTAAGTAGCCTACTATGGTTTAAAAATTTGACTAGGAATTTACTCTAAGTGTGACAATTGATATTGTCTACAAATTATACATTAGAATTAGAAGTGAGCCAACCACGTTAACAAGCCCAAATAGCAGCAGATGCAGCCGCTTTTCGTAGTCTTTTACTGGATCATAGGCTATACGTAAAGTAAACATCATGGATCAGATGCATGCAAGGACGTCTTAAGGACTTACTTAGGAGGAGGACGTACGTGTTTGGATGCATGCTGAGTTGGTGCAACCGTCCATCAAAACGATTATCGTCGAATTATTTTTTCTCCGAAATATTCATACTAGATTCCAAGTCTTTCAGAAAGTTTCCGCAGGAGTTTACTGTTATTTGCAGATGGAACAAGCCAACATTGCTAGTCAGAAGCAGCTGCTTACCTGAGTTGAAGCAAAGTGTACAGGGTTGAACAGTGGCAGCACCAGAAATTAAGCGTGCAGTATATAATGCAGTCATTGCTGGAGGCATACAATATACAGCATTTTCAGCTGAAGCAAAATATTGTGCAAGTACATGTACATAGGCGGCTGCTAAACGGAATGGAGGAGACGAATGGGCCGTTATTTAAAGCTCCAAATTGATTTAAAAAATAGCATTTAAAACAATTTTCGTCAGTTTTCTGATGAGTTGGCTTGAAAATTTGCTATTTTTAACGTTTATTCGAATGCTCCCATGGAAACTTTGTGCAGTTAGTACTCAAGCTTTTGATTACAAAGTATTTTGCTTTGGTGAAACGATGGTAGCAATTTGCTTGGAATAATTATAAAATCGACTCAATATTTATTAAAAAAACTATTGTCACATAACGGACTGCAAAAGTAATAAGAAAGCTGCCAATGCACACAAAATTAGAATTTGGTGACGCTTCAACGATGGCTGCACCGCGGGACTCTGGCTGGCTGACAGAAACTGGGAAAATTCACCTAAAATTTTTGAAATTCATTCATACAAAATTACTTTGCATAACGCTACCATTTCGTTTCTAGAAGTACTTCACAAAAAATGAAATCATTTTTATAGCATTGGAGCTCATGAGAGGCTGTTGGATTGGGGATCATGGGAGGCTGCAGGATTGAGGATCGTGGGAGGCTGCAGGATTGGGGATCATGGGAGGCTGTAGAATTGGGGATCATGAGAGGCTGTAAGATTGGGGATCGTGGGAGGCTGTAGGATTGGGGATCGTGGGAGGCTGCAGGATTGAGGATCATGGGAGGCTGCAGGATTGGGGATCATGGGAGGCTGTAGAATTGGGGATCATGAGAGGCTGTAGGATTGGGGATCGTGGGAGGCTGTAGGATTGGGGATCATGGGAGGCTGTAGGATTGGGGATCATGGGAGGCTGTAGGATTGGGGATCATGGGAGGCTGTAGGATTGGGGATCGTGGGAGGCTGTAGGATTGGGAATCATGGGAGGCTGTAGGATTGGGAATCATGGGAGGTTGTAGGATTGGGGATCATGGGAGGCTGTTCGATTGGGGATCATCTGAAGCTGTAGGATTATTGGTCGTGGGAGGCTGTAGGATTAGGGATCATGGGAGGCTGTAGGATTGGGGATCATGAGAGGCTGTAGGATTGGGGATCATGGGAGGCTGTAGGATTGGGGATCATGGGAGGCTGTAGGATTAGGGATCATGGCAGGCTGTAGGATTAGAGATCATGAGAGGTTGTAGGATTAAGAATCATGGGAGGCTGTAGGATTGGGGATCATGGGAGGCTGTAGGATTGGGGATCATGAGAGGCTGTTGGATTGGCGATCATGGGAGACTGTAGGATTGGGGATCATGGGAGGCTGTTGGATTGGCGATCATGGGAGGCTGTAGGATTGGGGATCATCTGAAGCTGTAGGATTATTGGTCGTGGGAGGCTGTAGGATTAGGGATCATGAGAGGCTGTAGGATTGGGGATCATGGGAGGCTGTAGGATTGGGGATCATGAGAGGCTTTTGGATTGGCGATCATGGGAGGCTGTAGGATTGGGGATTATCGGAGGCTGTAGGATTGGGGATCATGAGAGGCTGTTGGATTGTGGATTATCGGAGGCTGTAGGATTGGGGATCGTGGGAGACTGTAGGATTGGGGATCATGGGGGACTGTAGGATTGGGGATCATGGGAGGCTGTAGGATTGGGGATCATGGGAGACTGTAGGATTGGCGATCATGGGAGGCTGTAGGATTGGGGATCATGGGAGGCTGTAGGATTGGGGATCATGGGAGACTGTAGGATGGGGGATCATGGGAGGCTGTAGGATTGGGGATCATGGGAGGCTGTAGGATTGGGGATCATGGGAGGCTGTAGGATTGGGGATCATGGGAGGTTGTAGGATTGGGGATCATGGGAGGCTGTAGGATTGGGTATTATTGGTGCAGTATTGCAAGTAAGTGACAGATTTTTCAGGGTAGTAGAATTCGACCTTAATCAGCCCTTTATTTGTAGCACGTAAGTCGAATCTCTAGGGCGTTCTAACCTTCTAAAGCTGTCCTGTGCTGCTGCTGCTGCTGCAACACGGCAGTCCTGCCTATGCTGTGCAGACGCGAGAAGCCTTCGGTGGAGCAGAGCTGAGTGACATCTTTGCTGGCTAGCAAGCGGCCGTTTGGGTGAAATGCGAGGCTGCGAACTTTCACTATGTACAGGGTGGCCCTGCTGAGCGGCCGTATTGTCAGGCTAGTGACTGTCTGCAAACAGAATTCAATGGACTGGAAATATTTTTGGTTGAAATAGAGCAAAACTTAGGCAATTTCGCATGATTTTCATTAACTCTAGGCTAGAAGGTTGTAGTGATACGAGTACACCTGGACAGTTGTCGGTTGATCGGTTAATTCGGAAGGACGGAGGAATAGACGCACACGTCGACATCGCTGAGGCCAATATTTATCCTGATTACCTCTGCTTTCCACTGTAACTAGGTTCTCAAACTAGGCTAAAACCCTCTCACTGGGCTACCTACAACCACAGATAATACATAACTGTGCAACTGTGTTATATATTATCTGTGCCTACAACCCTCTCACTAGGCTACCTACAACCCTCTCACTAGGCTACCTACAACCCTCTCACTAGGCTACCTACAACCCTCTCACTAGGCTGCCTACAACCCTCTCACTAGGCTACCTACAACCCTCTCACTGGGCTACCTACAACCCTCTCACTAGGCTACCTACAACCCTCTCACTAGGCTACCTACAACCCTCTCACTAGGCTAAAATAAGCTAAATCTGCAGGAGGGCTGTAGGCACTTTGACGCTTAAAGCGACATCGTCCCACAACCAGCGACTGGGCATGACTGTCCATTGCGCTGACTGCTGAAGCGCGTTCAGTCACACTGAATACGGTGTACAGGCATAGACACACACAGGTCGGCACCCAGTCACGCACTCACATAGGGTGTACAAGCGGCGGTTCCAGGAATGTACACTCTCTATGCTTTGGGGGTTGCCCTCATCGGCATGAATTGCACAACTGGCCCACAGCCCAACCAATTCGTGCACAAGGCCCCAAATTAATGTGACCCTTGACACGAAAACGGCGCGAGGGAAAATAGCCAACCTACAACGCGGGGTCGAACCTGGACCAGTGGCACACAAGGCAGACGCGCTAGACCGCGGTGCCACTCACCCCCTCTCTCACTAGGCTACCTACAACCCTGTCACTAGGCTGCAACCCTTTTCACAAGCCTAAAACTCACCTCGTCGACAACGCGCGTGCTCGCTCGGCTCGGATCGACGCGAGGCTGCATCCTGTCGTATTGGAACGTGTCCAGCGCTACGGACTCGTCCAGCCTGGGACCCCAGACTACGCGATAGGCGGATGGCTTTACTAGGTGGCCAGCGGCAGTTGACGGCCGTTGCCAGGTTACCAGACAGCCGGGATTCGATTCGTCGCTGGTGGAGGCCGCTAGAGATTGCACTGTTACCTTAACGGGTGCCGCAGGTGCAGCCGGCTCTGAGAAAGCGATCGTAGATTTTATTGAGGTGCTTTGATGCGAGAGTAATTCGCTTTGTCCTAGAGGTTCGTAGCATAGTGTGTCCGAACCAAGTCCGAAAAGGGAAAGCAAAATTTAATCAAAATACATGTAGACAGTCTCACCAGTGTCCCGATAGTCGAGTAGTCCGCAGCCAGGCAGTCCCTTGCCGCAGTCGGCCGGGGTGGCGAAGCACCACTCCGCTATGAAAGTCTTCTGAACCGGCTGCCGTAAAGTTTGATGACGCCTGTCAGACAGTGCAGTCAGGCGCGCCCAGTAGTGGCAGTTGAATTCTAGGCCGCCAAGGCGCACTGCCGAGATTTGAAGCTGTATGATTGACAGGAAAATTGTTTCTCTGATAAAGCAGCGTTTTCGTCAGCTTGGCATGAACAATTCAACTGCCAGGTTCAGCTGGACTTAACTAACTTTGGCTTTTCTTAGCCAGTAACACGCTTTTAAGCGCACACACTTTACATCCTACTTACGTCAGTAGGCAAACGCAAATAAACCAATGTTGTTTTAGGAGCCTACATATCCAGAAAAAATAGACGGGTTTTATTAGACTTCGAAAAGATATCTGAATTTATATACAGTGCCATAAGCCTTGGTTTTGTCAATTTCGAATCATTTTGTATGCTGTATTTCTGAGGCCCGACTTATAGTTTCCTTGCCAACCGGTCAAGTTAAGTAAGCAGCCAACCGGCTGTATGCACCCCGAAAATCTGCTTAAATAAATCTTGAATGCTAGCTTTTACCTCTCTAGCGCTCGCAAGAATAGCGCCAGACATCGCTGCACCACTGCCGAATCCATCGGCGTGGGAAGTCCGCGCCGCTCCAATGCAGACTCGGCGCCGCCACTCCAACAGGTAGATGCCGGAGCCGGCGTTGTAAGCAGCTCCGAGAGCGCCAGGATGCAGTTTCGGCAGGCCGATGGTAGCCACAATGCGGGCTCGTCGTCGACGCTCTCCTATGCCACCTTCATGGTCAACATTGACTGAGAAACTTGTCCTCGGCGTGGCGGCTGACTGATTGGACTCGCCGTCTGGCGGGCAATCGCCATCGAGATCTCTAACGCTTGCGCTTGCTTGATGCCAAGCTACTGCCGGCTGTCTGGCAGTGCTGATGCTGATTTGGCTAGGTGGACCTCGGGCGCCGCTTGCGCTCAGTTCCCGCACCTGTGCGTAGTTTTTATTGTGCATATTTTATCCTGCAGAAACAGAAATTCTCAACAGGTCCAGTAGGAGACTCACCTCAACGTGGTACAATGAATCCGGCTCTAAGTGCTTAATGTGGTAGCTTCTGGCCGTCTAGAACGGGGTTTAAATGAATTAGAAGACCGCTACGTTAAAAAAACGAAAGAAATGTTAATTATAGCATAGCATGATAAAGGACATACTCCTGGGAGTGTCTGGGAAATCTTAACTGCAGAATCGGGATTTGATGCGTCATTAATTGTTGTAGGTACTTTAGTCCAGCTCACCTGCAAGTAATGGAATTGGTTTTTAAGATATCTTTTCAAATTTATAATTAAATTAACGTAAATATTTCAGTCTGAAACAAGTGCCCCCAAATGGGGCTGCGTAATGGCTAGTCCAATATACTAAATCTCTAACAGGTGTTAGTTATATTTCTAACAATAAAATACACTAACACCCACTAGAAACTGGTGCGCAACCGCTCCGCCGCCAGACCACCAGACGGGCACACTTGACCAGCCGGTGGACTCATCGTATCTCGCCGGGCCGCTGTTAAGTCGAACAGGCGACGTTGGTGCTGACGTTGAGTCTACTGCCGGAAACAACGGCAACAGAGTCAACGGCTCAGTCGGCTCGCCGAAGCCCAGAGTGCCGTACGGCGCCACGGCGGCTGCCCGGAACTGGTAGCGATGCCCGGGCCGCGGCTCCTCCAGCCGGACCGGACCGGGGCCGCCGACCAGCAGGGTGAGGTTGCGCCAATTGCCGGATGTCGCCTCGGTGGAGCCAACGTAGTCGAAACGAGCCTGTACGACCAGCACTAGCTGGAAAGCGTCGCCACGTCCTGGCCAAGAGATTCCGGTGAAGAACAGCCGGTCGCTGCTCACCGACACGACTGGACGGGGCGGCAGGTCCCTCCTCTTCGTCTTCGTCGCTGAAGTCTGCGTTAGCTTCTTAGATTGGTTATATAATGCTGATAGCTGCCGACAGGAAGCAAGGCAGGCGGTGGAATTCGTCTGAAACAAAAAATTTGATCGAATCATGGTTACTGAGGAACAGAGAAAAAAATTGTCAGGCTTATGCTAGGGCTAATCAATTGGATTACCAAGATCACCGGGTGCGTTTTATGGAATTTTTAACGGTAATATTTGTGTTTGGGATAGATACCGAATCTGGAAAAAACTAACCCTAAAGAGGCCTATTGCGTGTACCAGAATATAGAATTCGAAAATTTTATCATCGTGCAAGGGTCTTTGTAGTTCAAAAGATTCTCTACTTGACGAGCATCGTTGAAAAAAAAAATTATTGGGATCACTCACCGGACACAATCGTTCGCAGTTAGTTGCCTCGCGCGGATCCCACAGCGAAGCGTTCCAACACTGCTCGATGGGATGGTCGGCATGATGGGCGAGCGCGAATGAAAATTGAGGAGAATGACGCAATCGAGCTGACTACTCGCCTAGCTAAGAAAGATAAAGCTGCTTTAAGACGAGTAACAGTAGATGATAGTATGAGTCATTTTGACCCACTCGAAACACTATCAGGAAAAAATGCTTCTAAACCAGACTGTCATTTTTGTTGTCGTTGTTTTCCAGCTCAAAGAAAATGCATTCGCGAGGCGATCGGAATTAAACGGGCGGGGCTTGATGCGAACTTACTCATCCTCAGCCTAGGAGACTGGCAGCGGTTGGAGCGAGGAAACTGAGATGGGCGGAGTAAAAACAGCACCGATTACCGAGGCAAGATGCGTCACTGGGGATGGGAGAATGGGAGTCCGGCGCCCCGCACTCAATCTTTTTGCCGGCCAAAACATGAGTCACTATAGAGTGAGATAATTGGGAAAAAGATTGCTGAACTTAAGTCAAGGTTCTAAAGGCGCAGCAATGAAAGAGAATGGAATAAATTAGAACCGATAGCGAGGGACTGCCTACGACGTATCATAGAAAAGTGGAATCAGCGAGTCACCAATTGGCTCCCACTGAGTCATCACAATTTGAATGGAATGCAAGCTTATAGCTGATCTCCAAATTGCTGATGCTACACCTAGGTAGCAACAAGATAGATTTTACCACCGATAAAGCAGCAGTCAAAATCCTAGTGTCAATTAATTAATTCAGATTTTTTCCTTTCTTATGCTATCATGCAATCGTTAGATCTTGAAAATGGTAACTTACCACGGCGCACTTAGCATCGCGAAGGCAGTCAAACGACGGCGGATTTCTCGAGGCTTCGGAGCCGAGGCCAGAGACGCCCTATTGGTAGATGAGGATGAGGATGTGAAAATTTATTTTATTTTTTTTCTAAAGCTCCTTTCTAAATCGTACTGTCATTCTTTAGGCTGTAAAGACAGTTGGTTCTGTTTTCAGTTGATTGCTCAGAATTTACAGCTCTTTAGGTTGCTCTTTAAAAGTAGTTTTTTGTTTAGTTTCAACACATATTAAATGATATTTCCTTTTCAATATAATGAAAAGCCGATATAATTTTTGTAGAAACTTGCTTGAAACACATTATGTCAATCAATTTATCGCATTAGAACTACGAGTGTACATTCAATATTAGAAAAATCTTAAAGATGACCCTCATCGGGTGATATGAGTATCAGCATGATACGGTGTAACCTATTCAGTACAGAAGTCCCTGAACAGTCAACCGCACAAGCCTTGTTTGTCACTTTGTAAATTCGTACCGATGTCAAAAAGCACCTTGGCCTTCTGAGGTACACAGTTTGCCAGAAGCCAGCAAGATTGCGTGAAAAAAACTCGCATTCATCGGACTCTGCTTGTGTTACTTTGTACCAGCAAGCAAGTTCTCAATCAACGATTCAAAGAGTAGGATTACAAGGGAAAGAAGACAGCTCAGCGCTGTAGGGAAGAGTTTGTTAAAAAGCCAATGATGCACTGGTAGATTTAACTGGCATTTCTTATAGCCTGAGGCGGTAGTAGCTTAAGTCAGTACCGCATCAGATCCTGTTTTCTGCATAGGCTGACAAATCAATAGCCATCCGTGCTGACAAGAGAAGACCCAGCATGGCATGATTGAATGCTGCATGCATATACTGACTGCCAGCTGTATTCGAAATTGGTACTTTTTTCACAGCCTGCCTGATTTGTTTAGACATTTGTTTCGCTTCAAGCGAAAGTAGGCGATCTGTATCTGCCGCATGCTGGAGGGGGTGGTGGCTGCGGACAAGACCCAAAAGCAGCAAAACGCAGAGTAAACACACGGCTTCGATATTAGAAACAGATTATAGTTGTAAGAAGCTGAAGTTATCCTTTTTAGCTTTGAATCTGCGACCAACCCTGCCAGAGCATGACGCACTGCAATAACAAATTCTCCGACAGAAAATCAAGCTGCTTCACGCGCAAGAAGTTTTTACTTTTCTGCTGCTTGAACGCCAACTAGTGGCAGTTGTTGCACCAATCTAAGTGATTGACGAGCCTTAACCCAACAGTTTATTAAGTGCACTGTGAAGCTGATGATGCAGAGCAACTCGTATGTTAACTGAAAAAAAAGGTCGCCAGGGGCTAGAAACTTTCAGACGGTTTTTATTAAACTTTAATTGTCCTTTAAGCACTATAATAACGGCGCAGATTGCAGCCATTTGCGCCCTAATTATGCACTTTTAGGTATCCGGTGTCCAAAATTTTAATTGTATTGCTCTATTTTTTACTTGCTACTGAGTTGTGCAGCGTCATTTATAATGTATTAATTATGTTCAGTTGTGTCTCAAGTAATGTGCTGCTGTGTTCTGCTGTGTCTCAAGTAATGTGCTGCGGTGTTCAGTTGTCTCAAGTAATGTGCTGCTGTGGCCTGCTGTGTCTCAAGTAATGTGCTGCTGTGGCCTATTTTGTCTCAAGTAATGTGCTGCTGTGGCCTGCTGTGTCTCAAGTAATGTGCTGCTGTGTTCTGTTGTGTCTCAAGTAATGTGCTGCTGTGTTCTGCTGTGTCTCAAGTAATGTGCTGCTGTGTTCTGCTGTGTCTCAAGTAATGTGCTGCTGTGTTCTGCTGTGTCTCAAGTAATGTGCTGCTGTGTTCAGTTGTGTCTCAAGTAATGTGCTGCTGTGTTCAGTTGTGTCTCAATTAATGTGCTGCTGTGTTCTGTTGAACAATATAGAAAAGGATTAGATATTTAGCTGTAAAATTGACTTTCGCGAAGCTTATATGCAGATTAGAATTAATAGAACTTGATGAAAAATTCAAAAATTAAGTTGCTGAGGTTAATTAGAAATTTTTAACGTTTTGAAGTTTCGGAAAAATTTGGATGCCGATTTTTGTGTAAAACTTTACAATTATAATCATTAGATATGGCTAGCTGTTTCATGTCCTTTTGGGGTCACGCATGCAGAGTTTTTGTCACAAAAATAACATTAATTCGATGCAAACCACTGCATACAGTACCACTGCTACGAGATATATAAAAATGGCTGACAAAGCAAGAATCAAAGTTAGATGCAAACGCCTGGACTGCTTCAGAAGCTCTAGAATCAAAAGCGTAGCAACAGGATCAGACAGCTAAGCCTCTATGAGTGGCTAGTTAAGTAAGTTATTATATAAAACGCTTGCAATTGCTACGAGATGGGACCCAGAAATTCGTCTGCTGCACCCTTGTAATCCACTTAAACGAAATTTATTGCCCCCGTAATACGCGACTAAATTATAGCGACTGTATGTAAACTTTAGGGTTCTAACTGCACACGGAATACAGACGTGTGGGAGATTAAAAAGTGGAATTATATAATAAAAAAGTACATTTGCACTGCTAAAAATTGATTACTTTACCATTAATTACCTTCATACTTGCCAAGCCAATACACGTGTAACAAATAATATAGGAGTGTGACAAAGCCAATGCACCACAGAATCTGGGAGAGTGACAAAGCCAATGCACCACAGAGTCTGGGAGAGTGACAAAGCCAATGCACCACAGAGTCTGGGAGAGTGACAAAGCCAATGCACCACAGAGTCTGGGAGAGTGACAAAGCCAATGCACCACAGAATCTGGGAGAGTGACAAAGCCAATGCACCACAGAATCTGGGAGAGTGACAAAACCCTTAGAGTAGTATTCTTACCCCGTGAGCAGCAGCGGTAGTGAAGTTGGTCAGGCAGGCAGCCGCAACTTGAGCCTGCAGCAGCGTCAGATCATCCGACCAGACGTCAGTGACACGGCCCAGTTTGCCTCGGGCGGCTGTTGCGGAAGGCCAAGGCAGAGCAGCGACAGTCAGAACTACTAGCGTTGCGGCTAATCTGGTTGCCGACATTACGGGGATTTGGGATTTGATTAAACAAAGCAGTTTCTGTGCCTTTATCTAAACTGGATCACAGATCAGAGTGCCCGTCTGCTACAGTCTTCCTTTATAGAGAAGTATGCAATAGAAAGATTAGCTCCTGTCCAATGGGAGGGGAGTTTAGGCCAGCACACTGAAATTCAGCAATGGGAACGGAAAAGCCCAATCACTTCTATTGGATAGAAAACTGGACTTGGGCACACAAAGAAATGCAACAATGAAATCCTTGATGCTTGACGCCACTTTTGAAATTTTAAGTTGGCTTTTTTACCGCAAAAAATGTAGATACCCGACCTTTCGACCAGATGTACAGCAGCTAGCTGCGCGGCGTGTCCAGACGGGTTGGAGGGGCCGTAACACCTACTCTAAATTTTTCCCAGCTCAAATGGGTTAGAATGAAGCAAGCAATGTGGATATCGTGTACCGTCGAGCTTAATGGCAAAAATTTTCTTCTAGAGCCGGGACTCGAACCCACGACCTTCCGGTCATAAAGCAGACATTCAAACTACTAGGCTACATCACCAGTTGGTGAAAAAAATCTACCTCGGAAGGAAGAGAATATAAAGAGAAAGCACGCAATTTAAATTGAGTTTCAATAAGAGTCCAAATTCATTTGAATAAGAAGTTAGTATTAAACAGCAGAAAAAATCGCACCGCAAAAATTTTTACCTAAGCAACTGACACCAGAATTGATCTATCACAGCGCCTGTCAGCAGTTTTGACAGCTCGCTCTAGCTTTTTCTATGACACTGAATTTAGCTAACCCTGGTTATTGATACTTGTTGCCTTCTATAGTCCATTTAAAGAACGCACCACTGGGCCTCGGACAGACACCCAATGCGGCCTTTTCCTATCTGTAAGTGGGCAAGCGGCGCATACTGTTGCATTCTATAGATAGGCCGATCAAATTTTTTTACCCGTCTAGGCCCCGGGAACAAAGACCAGACAACATAACCGGCTTAGAATCTGAAAACAAAGACCACCAAGATAATAGAATAGCCAAACAGCAGTGCAGCTGCTAAGAATTTTTTATCCCATTCCCTCCCTAAACACTCCAGGGTGCGGGCCAGTGGAGACATGGACTGCACGTGTCCTCATATTTCATATTTCTAAAAAAAACTAAAAAGATGAGTCAATATAATTTCTGCAATTATTTTCTTGTGTTACACAAATTAATTAGAAAATATACTATGCTCTTTTAGAAGCAGATATTCATAATAATTTCTAAGCGTTAATGTTCCATGTAATTTTTAAATAGACAGGTACACAGAAAATGCAGATTTTTTTATTCGCTGGCTCACTAAGGACTAACAAACAGTATACGTTAATCTGTGGGTCGGATGCCAATTAAAGTATTGATTGCTTTCTTCCATTTTTTCTAAACTACTTAGTAAGTAGTATGAAAAGAACATCTGTCTGTAAAGTATGTACGCAGTGTTGTAATGATGGAGATCTCCTTCACCGAGCTAAATAAAAAAATTAAGAACAAATATTGCGAATGAAAACGAGTTACATTATTACATTATTATATGTATGTACATACCGACGCATAATAATAATAATAATAATAAAATCTGAGCTTTACTATAGCAAGGCACAAACGAAATATATTGATTAAAGATTTAAATCAAACAATTTACGGTAATAGAAAGAGCAAATACCAAAATTATGAGCACATGAGTTAGAATACATAAGAAATTTAGACTGTTCTCAGGAGTTGGGGACTTCTAAGTGGGGTCTGTGTTGGAGGGATGGGGAATTCTGAGTGGGGTCCGTATTTGAGGGTTGGGGAATTCTGAGTGGGGTCTGTGTTGGAGGGATGGGGAATTCTGAGCGGGGTCTGTGTTGGAGGGATGGGGAATTCGGAGCGGGGTCTGTGTTGGAGGGATGGGGAATTCTGAGTGGGGTCTGTGTTGGAGGGATGGGGAATTCTGAGTGGGGTCCGTGTTTGAGGGGTGGGGAATTCTGGGTGGGGTCCGTGTTTGAGGGTCGGGGAATTCCGAGTGAGGTCCGTGTTTGAGGGTCGGGGAATTCCGAGTGGGGTCCGTGTTTGAGGGGTGGGGAATTCTGAGTGGGGTCCGTGTTTGAGGGGTGGGGAATTCTGAGTGGGGTCCGTGTTTGAGGGGTGGGGAATTCTGAAAGGGGTCGTGTTGGAGGGGTGGGGAATTCTGGGCGTGTTAGACGAATGGGCGAATTAAAAATGCAAACTTTGGAGGGTGGAACCTAGCGCACAATAACAGTACCTTTCTGAGGCTCAGCCTTGGGTGTCCTGAAAGTCACAAACGTGTACAACACGCCGCCAAGCGTGCTAACATTAAGGCCCATAAAATTTTGCAAATTGAATACGTAATCGTGTCCAATAAACATGCCCAAATAGGTGACAACAATGTTCTTGAGCACGCCAATAACCGTAGTGGTGAGCGGGCCATTATCAGCTGTACAATGAATGGTGCTGTACAGCAGGAACAGCTGCAGCAGGTTGCTAGTGCAGAAAAGCGCCCAAACAGCCGGCAGAGTCCAGCCGCGATAATCCGCCACTTTGGCCAGCTCGCCAGTCCAGAGATTAAGCGCCAGACAGGGCAGCACAGCGATTGAGCAGCAGTGATAGAGGATGCCATACTTTGATAGGCCGCTCAAATTGCCAGTTTTGAGTTTAACAGTGATACCATAGGCGGCGGTAAACAAATTGTTAAACAATAAGAAAGCGTAGCCGGACAAATCAAAACTCAAATCGTTCAGCGCGGCAATGGAGGCGCCAAGAAGCATGAGGAAGACGGCTAAGCTGACGCCGGCGGTGTTGTCCCGGCGTTTTAGGAAAACCAGTTCGCCAATGAAGGTGATGAGAATGCAGAGGCGGCGGAGGACAGTAAACATGGGCAGGCTAACTACCTAGGAGAGTCGGGGTTTTCGCGGGTCGGCTGGCTTTGAATGGATAATTAGATAAGAATATGTAAAATTAAGCAACATGATTTAATCAAGGACACCTTAAGTAGAAGGACCGAGCACTTCGTTTCTTGGAAAGTTTTTGGAGTACAATTTTCGCTAAAAAAGTACTCTACGGATATAGGAAATTTGCAGTTTTTCGACATAAAATTAAGATTGCGCTCGATTGGAAGCAGATGCAGATCTCATCCTTTGATATGGTGCTTCTTGCCTTCTTACTCTATCGAACTATGTGCGTCTTAATTTGTGAAATATTGATCTTCCTATTATTTTATTGATATTGACAGAGAGAATCGACATTGACATGTGACTGGACCAGCAAATTATCCAAAATACTGATTGATAGAAATGTTTTTTGAATAAAACAGACTTGATTGGAATAGGATCAGAACCTGTGCAGCTGGTAAAATACTATTTTATTGATAATATAATTTTCGACAAATGTTTTACAAGGGAAATAATTTAAAGACCAATATTTCATAAATAAGGACACACATAGTTCGATAGAGAAAGAAGGCAGGAACCACATATCAAAAGATGAGATTTGCATCTGCTTCCAATCGAGCGCAATCTTTAATTTTATGTTTAAAAACTGCAAATTTCTTATCTCCGTAGTGTATTTTTTCGCGAGGATTGGACTCCAAAAACTTTCCAAGAAACGAAGTGTCCCGTCCTTCTACTTAAGGTGTCCTTGGGTTTAATATTTACCTGTGTACCAGACAGGCCAAATACCAGGTTGCCAAAGAAAAATATTGGCAAAGGAAAAATGCTGGCCGCATCAGACAGTGATGCGCCAAACTGGACAATGCCAGCGCCGCGAGCAATCAACAGCAGTAGACAGGTAGAGCTGACCTGGGTTAAGCAGAGGAATGCAGGCGATGGGAATAGGTAGGATGTGAGAAGCAGCTTGTTAGCAATTACCATCAAGAAGGAGAATAGGGCATACATGCAAGCACTTAATATAGCAGTCATTGTCAGGCTTCTTGTTAGAGCCTGTTGACAGTTAACTGAAATGTTGAAAGTTTGGGTAACTTAGACTTTCTTGGATAACCAGCTGTAAAAAATTAAATAAAAAACATATTTAGGATAATTAACAATATTTCCTTGATACATTGCTTTAAGCATGCCTTTTATTATACCAATTTGAAAATTTTAGTTGAAAATGATGCAATAAATTGAGAGTAAAACAATCTAAGAATTACTGACTCTAATGGAGAATATAAACTAGAGACAATTTATCAAAAAAATTGTCATGAAAAAATTATAGTTTTACTTTTAGGCCAACAATTTTCAATATTTTATTCTTTATAAATAGGTATTTTTGTATCCTTTTAAAATATATTATATAATACATTCGATAAATCTCTTCTTAGAAAAAAAGATTATGAGTTATTTATTGGTCTAAAAATTAAAATGTTTCAGCAAAAACTCAATATAATTTGGTTAAGCCATTTGAGCTCTAGATTGACACATATACAGACAGATCTTAGAGATTTAGTATAGTAGGATTTAATAAAAGAAATTTTAGCTTTCTAGGTACATTTTTTACTTTGATGTATGCAAAAATTGGAAAGAATAATAGCTAGAGTTTACTAAAGAAGTTAAAGAATATTATAGCTTGAAAAAATTAAGGCAACTAAAAAATCCAATTAATAAATAGGTTACATTTTTTCAGCAATACCCCTTTTAAAATTGATGAACTAAGAAATATTTTTAAAAAAGTAGGCATAAAAGTTTAATGGAGTTATAGGGTGCAGAAATCTGGTCTTTTGGAGCCCCATAGAACTAGGGTTTTTGTTCTGACCCTAAGCTGCAATCACCAAACGAATATATATATATAATAGAGTTAGCTAGAACTAGACTAATCAAATGTATAAAGTACAATGCCTGCAGCATACATAAAAATGCAAGACTAGTTGAGGTGAAAATCAGCATAAGATACAGTGACCTCAAGGATGCCTATCACTAACAAAGCCCTACAAAGCAATGGAGATAAAGGTTTACTAGGTTTTGCAAGACAGGTTTGCTGAGTTTAAATATATCTTAGGTTAACTGTGCTAACTATATACAAAAAGCACATATGACTCTGAATTTACAATTGAAATCAAGTGAGTGTGTATATCGCACCTACTCTTTGCTTAATCACTGGCATGTTGCTTTAATAATTGCATGTTGATTTTTTAATTATTTACTTTCAAATGGCATTAATAATAACATTTTAATAACATCAGTACAGTTCATTTTAAATAGCTTTGATGCACAACAAAATTCAAGTTCAGAGCGTAAATTGACTTTTGTAGCATCGGATTGTTATGGCCATTCACAGGACCAGTTGGACTGGCGCGCAACGTATATTGCACTTAGACTTAGTTGACGACCAAACAGCATTATATATCTGTTATTATAGGCAGAACATAAGATTTTATTAATTAATGTAGCACTACTCATTTTTATTAGCTAGAATCTCTCATTTTCTCTGGTTTTCGTGGATTTTTTACTTATTAGCAACCAGAGTCAGTGGCGTTTCTAGGCCTTCGGATTCGGAATGGAGGTAAGTCAGTTCAGGAGGGGATCACGATATTTGCACCGTTATTACAAAAAACTCAAATAGAAAGATAGCACAAAAGTTAAGGGGGCAGACCCCTTGTATGTCCCTAGTCATGCCACTGACTAGAGAAATTAACCATATTAATCATCCAATTAATGCATGAAAGCCGAATTAGCTTTGGCTAGTCCTAGTTTCTAATGAACTAAGAGATTTAAAATGCTGTTTTAGGTTAACAACTTTTCAAAACAGAAACCAAAAAAATTTCTACAACTTTTTATAATAGTAATAATAATGCTTCTTTTAATTAATTGTATCTTTAATTTTAGAATTTTACGAGCGGTTCAACTACTTAGGTTCGGTTTAGCCGTTTTGAACTATTTTAAGCCATTTTAAATTTTTAAGGGTAGCTAGTATCTTCTACGGACCGACCTACTGCTCAAACGCACCCATTATAATATCAAGGTATTGTAAAACTTATTGATTATTGTAACCCTATGCTAACAATGTTGTAAAAATTTGATTAGCGTCATTTAAATTGGTGTTTATTTTTACATTATTTACTAATCGTAATGGTTTAATTTATGAATTGGATTAAAATAAGGAACGAAATTACAGATAACTGCTAATTGCTCGATAAAAAATTGGCAATCTTTCGGTTTCCCGCCCTAAATTATTTTAACCCAGTTTTTAAATTTTTCTGAGTCCCTAAGCAATGAAAAACAAGTTCCAGAAGTTCATAAAGCAACAAGTCCTTTAAGTTCGCACAACATAGGGTAGTAGTGCGTTATCCAATACAGTGGCGCAACCAGAATTTTGTGAAGGGGGGGCGGACCCTATGAGTTCAGTTTGATGGGGGGGCGGTTTGGGTCTGGATGGCTTTTTCATGAAAATTCGCTTGGTCCCCCCTTACTGCATTTTTCTTCCTTCTCCAAAAAGGGGGGGCGGTCGCCCCCCCACCCCCCCCCTAGTTGCGCCACTGAAGAGGATATTGCCAAGTGGTATTTAAGTGCGAACTTAAAGGACTTGTCACTTGATGAACTTCTGGAACTTGTTTTCATAGCTTGAGGACTCTGAAAAATTGAAAAAAGGAGTTAAAATAATTTAGAGCGGGAAACCGAAAGATTGCCAATTTTTTATCTGAGCAATTAGCAGTTATCTGTAATTTCATTCCTTATTTTAATCCTATTCATAATGCCATAATCCTTATATTATTTCATGTTCTTAGATAGGCCTATCTAGTAAAAGTTCATTGAGTTTTCAAATAGCTACCCTGACAGTATGACTATGTATGTCATCACATGTGCGCAACTCAAAAATTCAGTCAGCTGGTGCAACTTGGTTGAAAAAAAATTTGTGACTTTCTTGGGCTCAAAGTTTGAGCCCAATCCACATCTCACCTATAACTTGCCTACTTACTACATTTTTTTACCATTCTCCTCCAAATTTGACACTTCTACCGCCCATCGTATAACTTACCCCTCTATTTTGTGACACCCCCTTCATTTTGCAACTTACCCCTCTATTCTTACTGATTTTGCAACTTACATCGCTGAGTTGGCCAATCCAGCCAACTGATTTGGTGGCTAACCAAGGTAAGTCACAAAATTGCTAATGTAAGTTGCAAAATTGCCAATGAAAGTCACAAAATCGCTGATGAAAGTCACAAAATTGCCTATGAAAGTTGCAAAATTGCTAATGTAAGTCACAAAATTGCTGATATAAGTCACAAAATTGCTTATGTAGGTCACAAAATCATCAATGTAAGTCACAAAATGGTAAAAATAAAGGGGGTAAGTTGCAAAATGGAGGCAGTAAGTTATACGATGGGTGGTAGAAGTGTCAAATTTGGAGAATAGTAAAACAATGTAGCAAGTAGGCAAGTTATATGTGAGATGTGGTTTGTGGGACCTTTTTTGGTCCTTCAAACTTTGAGCCCAAGTAGGTCGCAAATTTTGTTGTAAGTTGCACTGGCCAACCAAATTTTTGGAGTTGCACACAAATGGGGCACATATGCATTGACTAATTTTCTCATGTTAAATACCCATTGGTCTATAAAGTGATCATTTCTAGGATATGCACTACTAGATATGATGTTTTCAAATCTATTTTGCATATCTCTATTAATTTTTTAGGCTTAATTTTTTAGATATCAGATTTGAGTATTATAATTTTAAATAGCTAGTCTTTCTGGGTTTTTTAATTCTAAAGTTTTCCAATGACTTTATTAAAAGTAACTTGGTTATCTAGGTTTGAATCATCCCCTTGATTAAGGGAAGTTGACAAAGTGACTAGTTTTAGTTAGCCCTACTGGCTAGTTGACAAAGTGACCAATTTTGGAGTTAGTTGACAAAATGTCCAGTTTAAAAAAAGGCAATTGACAAAGTGACTAGGATCCCATCAAGTTTGGCATGCCATCAAGTTAAATTTCATTAGGTATCATTTATCAAAATAATTTTGGCCTGGGTTGGTTGGTGCTTGGTACCTTTGTTGCTTTGTGAAATTATACTAATTAATCAAAAGTATCATTACAATTTTTACTTATAGGTTTATAATGCATGTTGCATCTATCAATTTTTACTTAGATAGGTCCATAAATACAATATATTAATTTTTATAATATCCCCATTTCTAACCATTATACTTAATACTTTTTGTCTCTAATTTGAAGTTATATAGGCCTAGTATACATAATAGGTAATATCTTAGTTTAGAACAAAAGAGCAATCTTTACAGTCTATAGGGTAGTCCCCTAAGTAGTGTAGTTTCAGTTAAGAGGGCTATTAAAAAACCATGTTAGACTATGGATATGAAACCATAATCTAATCTGTGTTATTCGTAATCAACTTAAAATTGCTATAATACAATAGATCAGGAAAGTTTTTTACAGAAATAACAATGATTAACATGCCTATTTAGTGTGTCTAATTGAAAAGAAAAATATATATTATATAGTTTTTCCAATTTGTTCATCTAACTTCATCCAACAAAAAATTGAAGTTAGTGGGAAAGAATATAATTAGTAATACATGAAAATAAATTTAGAATTTTCACTTTGGGATTGTTGAAAAATATAGTTGGCTTAGTATAGCATCATTTTATGCCTTATTTTGTTTTTTGTTTAGTATAATTACTAGGCTATTTGGCTTAATATCAATTAGACAGCTTCACTTAACTAATGATGTAGATGTAGACAAAACATCAACCAAAAGGTCAGGTGCACTAACTCAAAGCCTGAATTTATAATTATAGATTAGGGTATAAAATTTCTAAATTGTTTTGCCATTTAAATTAAACCTGTGCAGTGATATTTGGTTCTTTAAATGCTAATGCTCAAATAAATAAAATAAAATAAATTTAGACACCCGACCTTTCGATCAGATGTACAGCCCATGGCACAGCTGCAGCCAGTTGCGCAGCGCATCTGAGGGCTGTGTACAGCTTTCAGCCTGAAAGGCTGGAGGGGCCGCAACACCCACACTAAATTTACCCAGCTCAAACTGTGTACCCAATCTCAGCTGGGTGGACTGAAGCAATGATTAAGTGCCTTGCTCAAGGGTACAAATTGTCTCCTAGGGACGGGACTCGAACCCACGACCTTCCGGTCATTAGGCAGGCGCCCTAGCCACTAGCAAAGCGCAAATTTCCTTGATGCTCAAGAAAATTTTTTGATCTAGCATCAGACAGGACTTCAAGCAGAGTGATATTTGAGGATTATTATTATATTTCAGCCAATTCTTTCACCCATGCTCTCCGATCCATTTGCCTCGGCCTTCTTCTCTCAGTGCTCCTACTGCGCCGGCCTGTTGAATCGAATTGGCGCTTTGCAGTGCAGCCAGTGCCGCTGCGCCTATTATTGCAACGATGCCTGCCGGAGACGCCACGCTAGCCAGGCTGATAATCCCAGTCTGGCCCATTCGGTCTGGTGCGCCAGGCTGCGCCTGTTTAAACAACGCGCGCCAGCTTTAGCCGAGCATCCGTTCAGCTTTGCGGCGCAGACCACGGCTGACAACTTTGATTCGCAGGTGATTTTGCAAATAAATTTTTTTGTACGCGTCTTATCTAGTTTATTTTTTGTTTATTTTTTTCTTTAAAAGCTTTAAATTTAAACCATTAAATTTGGCACGGTTGGACGCTAATGGAAAGAGACTCATGGGAAGAGGACGAGATGAAGTAGTTACAATTTAAGACCCAAATCGGAAAAGGATTACGGAATACACAAATATGCAAGAGACAAAGATTTCACAAGTAGGCAAGGCAAGACAATTCCGCATAGACAAGTGACATAAGGAAAGCTACAGAGAGGAGAGAGATACATAAAAAGACGCAGAGAGGAAGGAGATACAAAAGGGAAGACAGATAGAAGAGAGACAATGGAAAACTCATAGGAAGCATACACAATTTAAGAAATAGGAAAGAGACACGTAGGAAGACGCAAGGAAAGACACGTGAAGAGAGAGGGGCCCCTACGAGACAGACCCCTTTAGCGTGTAGGTATTTTCTATTTCTAATCGGTGTGTCCCGCAGGGCCTGTCCCGCTTTCTAATGGAGCGCGGCCTCCTAGGCCGGGGCATGTGGCGGCGCGAATGCTACGCCTGGCTAGGCGTACATCCGCACCCGCTGCTTGACAACGACGAAGCCGATTCGGCCGATATTGGCGGCGTCCCGTTGCCCGGCGAATTGGCGCCCGACCCGGAGCCGTTCGCTCTGCCCGCCGAGGCTGCCATTCTGGCGGAGGCGCCGGCGGCTGTCGGTGGCCATGGCGACCAAACGGAGCCGGCGCGCCTGTCCAGCTGGTCGGACTATTACAAGTTTCGCGGCTTGCCAAACAGCTCGCCAGTCTGCGTTCTGCTGCAGTGGCCGCTGACCCTCTATCACCTGCTGTTCGATCGCCTGCCTGCCGACGCGCCCGACGCTTATAAACAATTGACTTCGCATCGGCGTCGTCGGATTGTGCTGCACGTGATTGGCGCCGAGAAGGAGGTCGAACTGATACCGGCGCTGTGTGAGCTGGCTAGGCTGGCGCCGGCTTATCACTTTCGCCTGCTGCTGATTGGCAAGGTGAGCCGGTCAGCATCAGCACTGACTTGCCCTGCTCATTGTGAACGGAGAGAAGCAAAGCCCTGGCTTGCTGTCTAAGTTTAGTGTCTACTTTTACAGCGTTATCCCTAGGATACAGGACTCACGGGTCAGCTTGACAGATTTGGGGAAGCTCATCATGAGGATACAGGACTCACGGGTCACCTTGACGGATCCTGTGAAGCTCATCATGAGGATACAGGACTCACGGGTCACCTTGACGGATCCTGTGAAGCTCATCATGAGGATACAGGACTCACGGGTCACCTTGACGGATCCTGTGAAGCTCATCATGAGGATACAGGACTCGCGGGTCACCTTGACAGAT
Organism: Macrostomum cliftonense; assembly: GCA_950096795.1. NCBI lineage: Eukaryota > Metazoa > Platyhelminthes > Macrostomidae > Macrostomum > Macrostomum cliftonense. Next base: position 695,901 of record CATNEM010000269.1, on the reverse strand, counting down.
CTGGTGAAGCTCATCATGAGGATACAGGACTCGCGGGTCACCTTGACAGATTTGGGGAAGCTCATCATGAGGATACAGGACTCGCGGGTCACCTTGACAGATTTGGGGAAGCTCATCATAAGGATACAGGACTCACGGGTCACCTTGACGGATCCTGTGAAGCTCATCATGAGGATACAGGACTCGCGGGTCACCTTGACAGATTTGGGGAAGCTCATCATGAGGATTCAGGACTCACGGGTCACCTTGACAGATTTTGGGGAGCTCATCATGAGAATAAAGGACTCGCATGTTACTTTATTAGATTTAGTGAAATTCGTAATTCTGATGAAGCTCATTACAGAGCTTCTAAACGCAGATAAATGGCACCGTTTGACCCCATGCCATCCAGGAAGTGTCGCCCTCGGTGCACAAGAGCGTGCACACTGAATGCGATGGCAGATTTCGCGTATCTGTGTACAGAGGCCTCTATCATCAGCTGTTTGCCGGACTATTGAAAAAGCAGCCGGGCAAGCATGACAGCAAGATAGACAACCACCACGATGATGATGAGGATGATGATGATGAGGCTGAGCATGAGGCCAAGCCGGATCTGATTGTGGCTTTCAATGCCGGATTCGCTGCCTCCATTTCTTGGCCTGCGACGCTCGATTTTTTAAAGGTAATGTTTTTTTTTGCTGTCCTGTAAGTGTTTTTGCCAATCACCCTCAGCCTCCAATTCGCTTTCAAAACAGAAATTGTCAGTCCGTACCTACGTGACAGACTATTGCGAGTTCAGCATGGAACTGTCAGCTGTGATGTGCGACAAACTCGGCATCGGCACGCTGACTCCGCAGCGGATTAATCCGTTCCGATCGCCGATTCGTGTGCCAAATGAGCAGCTGGAGTTGCCTAGCTATTCTAATGCTTTTATTAGCGAGCTGGTCTATCCTGGTTGACCGACTATTCGGTTTTTTCAGCTCTGAGGCTACCGCCAAAGTGACCAATTCCTTTGTCCGATGCACTGTCTAACCCCAGAAATCCCCCCTATTTTTGTCCCCAAGAATCGCTCCCTATTTGTCTGTCCCCAAGAATCCCCCCTATGTGTCTGCCTTTAAAAATCGCCCCCAAGAAACGCTCCCTATTTGTCTGTCCCCAAAAATCGCCCCCTATTTGTCTGTCCCCAAGAATCCCCCCTATGTGTCTGCCTTTAAGAATCGCCCCCAAGAATCGCTCCCTATTTGTCTGTCCCCAAAAATCGCCCCCTATTGTGTGTCCCCAAAAATTGCCCCCTATTTGTTTGACCCCAAGAATCGCCCCCTATTTGTTTGACCCCAAGAATCGTTTCCTATTTGTCTGTCCCCAAGAATCGCCCCCTATTTGTTTGACCCCAAGAATCGTTTCCTATTTGTCTGTCCCCAAGAATCGCCCCCTATTTGTTTGACCCCAAGAATCGTTTCCTATTTGTCTGTCCCCAAGAATCGCCCCCTATTTGTCTGTCCCCAAAAATCGCCCCCTATTTGTCTGTCCCCAAGAATCGCCCCCTATTTGTCTGTCCCCAAGAATCGCCCCCAAATTTTCTGCCTGCAAAAATCATAGCACATAAATCTGTCTTTAAGAAGATTCGCTCCCTTAGATTATTTAAATCTGCTTCAAGACTGGCTCTTGTACTGGTCGGTACCCCTCAGCTCAAATTCTGCTCAAATGTAGGTCTTAATAACGTTGTTGTGTATAATTTTTTGCATTAAATCATTTCCGTCCTATTATTGGAGTGATGAAAGCCGTATATCTGTAAATAAAAGTAATGACAAACTTTATAAAGATTTTGTGAGCCCTAACTTGTTGTTTCGTTTTTTGAGACTTTTTTACTTTAAAGTACTTCTACCTATTTTAATTTAGGTTAACAGCTGGATCCATTTCGTATTATTTATCATTAATTGCCACCTTATAGGGTATTTCATATTTAAAACAATATCCTCAATCCCTACAGAGCTCAGATGAATTAGAATCCCAATCCCTACCGAGCTGAGGTGAATCAGCACCCCAATCCCTACAGAGCTGAGGTGAATCAGCACCCCAATCCCTACAGAGCTGAGGTGAATCAGCATCCCAATCCCTACAGAGCTGAGGTGAATCAGCACCCCAATCCCTACAGAGCTGAGGTGAATCAGCACCCCAATCCCTACAGAGCTGAGGTAAGTCAGCATCCCAATCCCTACAGAGCTGAGGTGAATCAGCACCCCAATCCCTACAGAGCTGAGGTAAATCAGCATCCCAATCCCTACAGAGCTGAGGTGAATCAGCATCCCAATCCCTACAGAGCTGAGGTGAATCAGCACCCCAATCCCTACAGAGCTGAGGTGAATCAGCACCCCAATCCCTACAGAGCTGAGGTGAATCAGCATCCCAATCCCTACAGAGCTGAGGTGAATCAGCATCCCAATCCCTACCGAGCTGAGGTGAATCAGCACCCCAATCCCTACAGAGCTGAGGTGAATCAGCACCCCAATCCCTACCGAGCTGAGGTGAATCAGCACCCCAATCCCTACAGAGCTGAGGTGAATCAGCACCCCAATCCCTACAGAGCTGAGGTGAATCAGCACCCCAATCCCTACAGAGCTGAGGTGAATCAGCATCCCAATCCCTACAGAGCTGAGGTGAATCAGCACCCCAATCCCTACAGAGCTGAGGTGAATCAGCACCCCAATCCCTACAGAGCTGAGGTGAATCAGCACCCCAATCCGTACAGAGCTGAGGTGAATCAGCACCCCAATCCGTACAGAGCTGAGGTGAATCAGCACCCCAATCCCTACAGAGCTGAGGTGAATCAGCACCCCAATCCCTACAGAGCTGAGGTGAATCAGCACCCCAATCCCTACAGAGCTGAGGTGAATCAGCACCCCAATCCCTACAGAGCTGAGGTGAATCAGCACCCCAATCCCTACAGAGCTGAGGTGAATCAGCACCCCAATCCCTACAGAGCTGAGGTGAATCAGCATCCCAATCCCTACAGAGCTGAGGTGAATCAGCACCCCAATCCCTACAGAGCTGAGGTGAATCAGCACCCCAATCCCTACAGAGCTGAGGTGAATCAGCATCCCAATCCCTACAGAGCTGAGGTGAATCAGCACCCCAATCCCTACAGAGCTGAGGTGAATCAGCACCCCAATCCCTACCGAGCTGAGGTGAATCAGCACCCCAATCCCTACAGAGCTGAGGTGAATCAGCACCCCAATCCCTACAGAGCTGAGGTGAATCAGCACCCCAATCCCTACCGAGCTGAGGTGAATCAGCACCCCAATCCCTACAGAGCTGAGGTGAATCAGCACCCCAATCCCTACAGAGCTGAGGTAAATCAGCATCCCAATCCCTACAGAGCTGAGGTGAATCAGCACCCCAATCCCTACAGAGCTGAGGTGAATCAGCACCCCAATCCCTACAGAGCTGAGGTGAATCAGCACCCCAATCCCTACAGAGCTGAGGTGAATCAGCACCCCAATCCGTACAGAGCTGAGGTGAATCAGCACCCCAATCCCTACAGAGCTGAGGTGAATCAGCACCCCAATCCCTACAGAGCTGAGGTGAATCAGCACCCCAATCCCTACAGAGCTGAGGTGAATCAGCACCCCAATCCCTACAGAGCTGAGGTGAATCAGCACCCCAATCCCTACAGAGCTGAGGTGAATCAGCACCCCAATCCCTACAGAGCTGAGGTGAATCAGCACCCCAATCCCTACAGAGCTGAGGTGAATCAGCACCCCAATCCCTACAGAGCTAAGGTGAATCAGCACCCCAATCCCTACAGAGCTGAGGTGAATCAGCATCCCAATCCCTACAGAGCTGAGGTGAATCAGCACCCCAATCCCTACAGAGCTGAGGTGAATCAGCACCCCAATCCCTACAGAGCTGAGGTGAATCAGCATCCCAATCCCTACCGAGCTGAGGTGAATCAGCATCCCAATCCCTACAGAGCTGAGGTGAATCAGCATCCCAATCCCTACAGAGCTGAGGTGAATCAGCACCCCAATCCCTACCGAGCTGAGGTGAATCAGCACCCCAATCCCTACCGAGCTGAGGTGAATCAGCACCCCAATCCCTACCGAGCTGAGGTGAATCAGCACCCCAATCCCTACAGAGCTGAGGTGAATCAGCACCCCAATCCCTACAGAGCTGAGGTGAATCAGCACCCCAATCCCTACAGAGCTGAGGTAAATCAGCACCCCAATCCCTACAGAGCTGAGGTGAATCAGCATCCCAATCCCTACAGAGCTGAGGTGAATCAGCACCCCAATCCCTACAGAGCTGAGGTGAATCAGCACCCCAATCCCTACCGAGCTGAGGTGAATCAGCACCCCAATCCCTACTCTACTCAGTCATCCACAGCCCTGTCATCGCTGGCTGAGTCGGTCGCTTCTGGCCGCTCATCCAGCTCGGTGAATAAAGCCAGCTGGCAGCAGGAGCAGCAGCAGGTGGCGTCGGCCAGGCCGCTGACAACGGCCGAGCGGCTGGCCCTAGCCGAAATGGAACTGGCTGAGGAGAGGCGCTGTCGATTAGAGGCGGAGGCTGCGGCTTCTGAGGCTCAGGTGAGGAGTTTGCTTTGGGATCTTCTTTGCTACTTTCTAGGCTGTCTTACGGCATTTTTTTAATTTAGTGTCTTGTTTTACAACCGTCTCCAGACCCAGTGCCGCCTACTCGAACAAAGATTAGCGAGCGAGCGCCGCTCAGTCAAGCGTCTGGAATCCAGCCTTACCGATGCGGAACGTCGCTTAGCCGACGCGGAAGCTTCCCTAGCAACCGCTTTGGCCAGATGCGAGCGACAGGCTCGACGATTGGACGAGCGAGGCCGGTCGGCTGGGCGCCTGGCCGCCGAATTGGCCGCGGCTAAAGTGCATCAGCGGGAGGCCCAGCTGGAGCAGCGTCAGGCTGAGTACCTGCAGCGGGTGCTGTTCCAACGGACAGACTGAGCCCTGCAGCATTCAAATAGTCTTTGTTTGGTTAAGTTTGCAGTCTTTGTTAGCTTCAGATTATCACTCTACGAGTTCAGGCTTACCGTCTTATTAAGCTTACATTTTCCGTCTTTGTAGGCTTTGATCTTTTTTTTAGAAAAAAATTTCTATCATATTTGTAAGCTGAAATTTGCAGTCTTTCTATTCGGTGTTAACTCCTATCGATCATTCGGCGTTATATTGCGCATAAGTGAATGTCTGCTTGTTTTAACGTGTTTCTTCGCTTTCTCGTCTTTTAATTAAGCTTATCTGTTTTTGTAGTTACTCATTAATCATTTATTTACTTTTTGATCACTAATGATTCTAAAAATATATATGGATGTAAATTTAGAAAATAATCTCGTATAATTTTTTTCATTTTTGTGTGATCCTTATATTTTACCTTTTAATAAAGAAATAACCAGATTTCATAATTGGCAGTGTAAGAAACGGTAAGAATTAGAGAGGGAACCCAAAGAGAAAAGTACTATTAGAACTCTGTAATTTAATATATCTATCGTTCTGAGTCTGATTTGATTTGCATTTCAGCGGTCCCAATTGAATAGTCGGTCGAAATCTATGAAGCAACTATGGCGGCTGTCAGCTTGCCAAATAATCATTAAATAATCTTTGTTCGAAGATATAAAGCAGCCAACAGTTTACTGTTTGCTGTTGCAGTGGAATGAGCCAGTTAAGCAGTGGCAAGCGGCATTGCAAAACTCCAATTGCTGATGATGCCTCCCTTAGTAGTAGAAAGCGGGCCAGAATGGAACATTCTGAGCCTAATTTATCTATTGCTACAGACAAAAAGAAAAAGAAAAATAAGAAGCAGAGAAAGCACGAGAAGCAGCCGGCTGATGTTCCAGTGAAGCGGCGCGCACAATCGAACTCCTCATCTTCATCCAGCGGTGACGATGCCCAGATCGCTAAAAAGAAAAAGAAGCGACTGAAGCATCGAAAACGAAAGTCTGTTGTTTTGGAACATTCGCATCAAAATAAATTAAAGAAGAAAAGGAAACTCGATAAGCATCATCAGATGGCGGATGATTCGACGCACTCTGAGTCGTCGGTTACGAAAAAGAAAAAGCGCAAAAAGTCTAAGGAACTTAAAGGCATTAAACTTGAAGATGCGAAAAAGCATAAGAAAAAAAGAAGGGAGAAGGCGAAAAAATCTAAAGCCAAGTCCAGTAAGAAGAAGAAGCGTCTGAAAAGTCCGAAAAGTTCGTCGGCTGCCTCGCCATCTAGCGCCTCATCATCCGGTTCTTCATCAGCATCCTCAGCATTGTCTTCCCCGGCCGCGTCTACTTCGGCAGCAGCGGCCGCTCCGGGTCCGTACGATCAGAGTGAAAGCGAAGCCGACACTGCCAATCCTGACCCGGACTGTCCTCCCTTGCGACCCATCGTTGACTATCTTGACGACCGAGCTGAAATGCTGCACCAGATGTTCAGTGCTGCCCGCGGTCAACAGCTTCGCGCTCTAGTCCCGGAAGAGTTTCGCCAATTGTCGTTAACGCGATTGCGCGATCGCTGTCTGCCCCTGTTGCAGGGCATGTCGGCCAAGCGGATTCGTCGAATATTGGCCGGCGATAAAGCTGCGTCGATCAGCTCGTCTGACACGGACGAATCCATAGTTGAGCAGAAGGTTGATGCCGATGCTAATACCAAAGCAGTTGGCGAGTCAAATGCAGCTGCGACTTCTGTTGATGCCGCATCCAAAGACAGCACGCCGATGGTTTTGGCCGATTCGACAACTGATGACCCGACAGAGTGTGGGTCCGCTGCTTCTGTGCCCTCGCAAGTCGAGGGAACAAATGAAGCTGAGAAAGTGCAGAATCAGAATAATGCTAAATCAGAATCACAAGCTGAACTTTCTGTAAGTATTGAGACGGCTGCAGTTGAAGCTAGTGCTAATTCAATAGACAAGGAGGCAACTTCGGTAGACATTGAGACGGCGTCGGTAGATAGCGAGGCACCTTCAGTAGATACTGAGTCCCATTCAGCTGACCAAGAGTCAAACGAAGCATCAGTAAACGAAGAAGCACATTCAGACGACAACAATGAGGCTCTCGTAGATGATGAAGAAAGAGTGAACGAAAATGCTGACACAGCAGAACCAGTATCGAAGGTCGAGGTGCTGAGTTTTAATGCAGCGGAAGCAGAAGCAGACAGTGTTATTCTAAATGAAGTTGTCGACTTGTCTGACATTGAAGACGAGCCGGCGCCGCGGCCGCCTCCGCCGCCGCCTCGGCCGCAGCCCGGCATGTCCCGACGCCAGTTAGAGATCATAGAGCTGGAGATGCGAGCCAGAGCGCTTCAAGCTATGATAAAATCGCGGGAGAAATCTGGTGGTGCACGCACCGCTTTGTGACCGCTTTCTCCTCTGCATTTGTCAGCTCGGCTAGACGGACTTAACTAGGAGCAACTTCTTGTATAATACAGACAGACGGAGGTGCATTTTATTGCTAATAATATATTTATAATAGATTATGTTATTTATGTGTCTGTTGATTTTTCTAATAATATGTTCGATAATCATCGTGTACGGATACATTTAATGTCTTATTGCAGTAATTTTGGACATTTTTCCACTCGTAGTGCGAACTGACGTAATGGAATTTCTAAGAGAAGCCAAAAGCATGTAGAAAAATTAATATTAATTTGCAAAAAAATTCTTCATCTAAATGATGCGAGCGTAAATGTACTCGTATAATTTGTTTTCAATTTTCTACGTTTTAAACTAATACATACGCATTTTTGTTTCCCTCTGATTAAAACTTAACATCAAAATTAAAGTTCTCATAGGAAAGTACATGTCTGCTTCGTTATTATTTTTTACTGTATTTAGGAACACTGGTTTGAACTTTTTTGCCATTAAAATATCGGAAAATCTAATTCACTGTGCTATGGCAATGTTTTAAAAACCTTATTACAAGTATGAAATTGACTCATTAACTACTCGTAGTAAACTAATGTATAATCACGATTTCAAGTTTAGACATCTAATCTCAAAAGCTGCACTATTTATTAATAAGACCAGAAAAGCCAGAATAAGAACCAGTTTTTTTTTCTCAGGTATGCAGTAAAGAAAAATAGTTGATTGGGGCAAAAAGTTACGCTCGTAACAAATTAGTTTGAATTGATTTTTAGACTTCACACAAAAACTTCGGACTGTATTGCTGGCTATAAAGTGTTGGGAAAAAACGTTTTGTGAGTGGTTTGGGGTTTAGCAAAAGGTTCTTAAAGTTTTCAAGAAAGGCCATGCATACAATGCGGGAATAATACTTCTGCCTGGGGTTGGGGGCTTCCCTAGCTAATAAAAAATACTTCACAGGCGAAATACACCCGCGTATGAATTTTGCTCGCAGTCTACTACTAAGTGAGATGCTATGGCTCCGAAATCTGAGCCTTCGATTAGGGCGGTCTCGGGCAATTAAACGGGTGCAGCATTGCAAACGGAGGCTGCGTGGGCTGCACCTGCACCCAGTGCAGCTGCTGCTGCGGATGATGAAAGCCGGGCCCAGCTGTCACGAAGACTCCGTGCGTTGCCAGTGGCCTGGCCGCCACGGCTAGCATAGCCATTGGCGGCTGTTGACCAATAATTGCTGGGAAGCAGGCCGCCACTGGCCCAAATGCTGGCCCAGCTAGCAGGGGCGGCTGCTGCATTGCCGGATAGTTGCGCTGAAGATGAAACGCCGAGGAAGAAGGCCGCTGCGGCCGAACTACCGCAATTGGCGACCGAGCGCAGGCCTTAGCTGTTGGAGGCGGCGGCGGAGGCGGTGACTTCGGCTGCGATGGAGGCGGCAGTGGTGCCGAATGTTGAGTTGGAGATTTTTGCAAGTTTTGTTTGACAAGTTTGAAGAATCTCGGCGACTTTGTGTTTGGGATTCTCGCCATTTTGTTGTCCTTACTGCCTGGTTTCACAGTCTCGCCATTGTTCTCCGTGGCTGAGACATCAGACGGCGCAGATGGCTGATCGTTCTTAGACTCTTCCATTGACTTCTGGCGGCAGGTGCTGCACATAGCGCTAGGTCGACGGACGTCAAGTAGTGTTAGATTCTTAGCTAGAGGCAAGAGGAATGCGCTAAACCTGTTCGATACCAGGCCGTGCGGCCTCGACTCAGTCGCGTCCATGCTAGGGACTCCGCACGGTTGAAAGTCTTCCGCTTCCGGATTGAGCTGCTGCATCACTAGTGGCAATTCAAGGCTGCCGCCTCCGCTGACGGATGACCATCGCCAGTCTTCTTTTACGCTTCCCTTATCAAGCTCATTAGCTTTGATCGCTTCCTGCACTTTGTCAGCTCCGTCGGCGGGCATTGACTTATCTTTGTTCACAGCCGGAACCTGCCGCTGCAACTGCGGAAAATCCTCGTTCCAGATTTGAAAGTCGAAGTCCCTGTGTTGGAAAAGTTTACGCTCGGCTTTAGTTGTCGCTGCAGCTGACCGTATTATCTCGGCCTGTTTCTTTGAATTAGTATCTGTGGAGGACATTTTCTCCTTTTGTTGCGATGTGAAAATTTTTCACGTATCAGCTACCCGTTGTTTTCGTTCAATATGGCTGGCTCACTTGCAGAAATAGGATGGCAAAGTGAGACTACAGCGTATGATTTGGAGTAGGCGCGTAGATGTATAGGCTGGATAGAAAGGTGAGGAGAATGGAACACGTGTTTGCTACCGGGTGTGACTGGGGCGTTTTGATCGTCAGGGGAGGGAAGTCGTGGAAGCGTTGGATTGGTTCGCCGCTCAATGTTGGAGGGGATTGAACCTGGTAGCTGGGACGGCTGGCTGGCAATGAGTGGTCTCAAAATTTCTAACTGTACTGCGCTGATTGGCTCATTGGCAACAGGTAAGGTAGCACTGAAATGCAGGGAGAATGCATCTTGGTACTGGACTGTAGAGAGCGGCAGCTGCAGCTGCTGCAACAGGGTCTTCTGCTCTTCTCTTCTTTTTTCTCTTCCCCTTCTTCTTTAATGGGAGGCGCGGTGCTGGTATGCCAGTACTAGCATGCCACTGCCGGATAGACTACCCAGTTTTTTTCATGAAATAATGGTTCAATTTTCTACCTAAGCTAGGAGGTACTCAACACCTGTATATCCATTGCTCTCTCTCTCTCTGACGAAGGATGAATTGGGTACTTTTTAAAGCACTTTGTTCACCTGTGGTAACGCATGGACTCTTACATGTACATACCCAAGCTGCCTGTCATTTTATAATAGTTACAGTAACAGTAGCTTAGCTTTTTTCTAGGCATGTTTTCAGGCTTTAATTGCTGGAAAGTTTTTCAAAAGTTATAAAACTACGATCTATTTGCTTCCGTTTATCGAATGAATTTGCCAGCCAAGATATACGAAGCAAATAATATGTTGTCGAAATGCAAGACGCATTTAAAAAGTATTTATTTTTAGACTGAAATGAAAATTATTTCATTTTCATGTATTTCCACAAAACTGATACTACTTGAAGCTGAATTTGGAGTAAATTCTCACTGGGTGACACTGGGTCACAGGTTGGCCGTCCCACCTAGTATTTTTACCATTATTCAAGTGAATAAGGGGAATCGTTATGCGATAATGACGCGTCGAAAGCATCCGTTCGATTAAATTCGATTTATTTTACTTTGATCAAGAGCTGGTCTAGAAGAATACTCAAATAATTTACCTTGAGACCCATTTCACAGGTTAGACAATTGACCAAGTCGTATCCTCGATAAAAAATACACTTTAAATTGCAGTCTCTGTGGTACGATACTGCACAAAATTTTCAGAAATGTTGATGAAGCTGGTAAAATTAAGATTTTTCTCTATCAGCTACTGCACCATCAGTCATCCACTTGAACCTGCGCTTCGCCAGCAGCTCCAGTTTAGCGTCGTGTCGCCTTAAGTAGGCCTGCAGCCGGCTGAGGGTCTCCGGGGACACTGGCGGATGCCGGCGACCCTTGCCTGGGCCGAGGCAGCGCAGCGGCGATCGGCCGCCGTCCCGCCTAGCGCAGTAGAAGCCCTTGCTGGCGTTGTAGACAAACTGTTCAGGCCTGAGGCGACTTGGCAGTCCGAGAAATCGTTCCACCCGTTGGAGCTCGTCGTACGGCCGCTCAGCCAGCCTGTCGCCGTCGACAATGTGCAGTTGATGGCGCGGAAACTCGGCCAGCCAACTGGCCAAATGCCTGTGATAGACGGATGTGGCCACTAGCGGCGAGCGCCAATCAATTCGTTTATTGGCGCCGTTGCGGCTTTGATGACGTTGGAACACCAGCGACTCAAGCGACACAGGCGGACGGCCCTGGATAGCCCGCCTGTGCAGCCGCTGTGCGTAGTCGCTGATCACTCTGCGCACCGGGTCCCTCAGCACCAGCAGCAGCCGCATATCCTTTCGAGCTAGACGAACCCGTCTAGGAGCCGCCCGGGTCACAAAATAGGCCGGCGACTTCTCCAGCGTCAGCTGGTCCGCTCGGCTAGGCGGCATTCGACCGCGGTACCAGGCCAAGCCCAGCCGGCCATAGTCCGGCCTGTCAAAGTAGTGCACCTCACCGCGGGCCGACCGGACCAGCGGATGCAGCGACAGGAAGTCCAGCAGGGCTCGAGTGCCGCACTTTCTGGCGCCAATCACCAGACAGTGTGGTATTCGACGAATTCTTGGCGACAGTTGAGACAACTTTGCCGGGTTCGATGCAACGGCGGACGAGACAAAAACAACGGCTGCTAAAAACGCTGCGGTGGCAAGCGAAGCAGCGCCCGGTGCTGATGGTGCCATGCTTCTGTGGCTGCACTTGCCTGCTGATAATCACGCTAGCCTATTATCAGTAGCGATGCGAGTGCAAGCTTTTTTGACACTGAAACGTTTGTTAAAGGATTAAAATTGTACTGCAAGCATCAATGCATGAATTTTCTTCAGTATCCTATTCGTAGACTATGAATAGATTCAGGAGCTCATTTTTATCAAGGATACTTTGGTTACAGTAAAGTATACGCAGCCAAAACCAAAGGACCTAGGCCTAAGTCGAGCAAGCAAAATTTCACTTTGTTTGCTCTGCCGGAGAGAGAGAGAGAAGAGAAAGAGCGATAGTGGGTGAATCATGCCTGCCCCTCCTCCAAGCTGAAACCAAGGGATTTTAGGGGCGTGTCGGACTGGTAAAGATTGGCCTCATGACTCAACCGTCTTCTTTTATACTTTTTGTTAACTCCTTGAAAGGGAAGAGAGGTGAACAAAGACCATTAATGTGTTTTGTACCTTTGTTGAAGGTTCTATTTTTAAAATTCTGTTTCCAAACATTTCTAAGAAACACGGGATTCAGGAACACACAGGGCTCCCTAGAACACACAGGACTACCTGAAACACACAGGGCACCCAAGAACACACAGGGCTACCTAGAACACACAGGGTGCCCTATAGAACACAGGGCTACCTAGAACACACAGGGCTACCTAGAACCCACAATGCATTCTACCCACAGTTACAAAATCTTTTTCGAGCCCCAACCCCAATTCTCGTTGGGAGGAGCGGAAAGGCCTTTAAACGTTACAGGCAGCAAAGATCTTTAGATTTTTTCATTAGATACACGAACGAACTTTTCTGGCAATTGTTTGCCCCCCACCGCTATCTCTCTGTCCTGATGTGGTCGCTCGAAAACTCGGTTTACTCCACCGATTTCAAGCCGGACTTGCGTGTCATTTCGTGTGTCTCAGTATTCGCAGTTGCAGCCTGTATCGTCATAAAATTAGCTGCCTCTACCGCCTCCCAACCGTTGGGCTTTGTTTATACTAAGAAATTTGGACTTTGTAAAATTTTTGGAAAAAGCGAATCTGGTTTTCTTTAACAAAGAAAATGAAAACTCCGAGAACTTCTTCTGCTTTTGGTTTCTCCACATTATTTGTAACTGTTCAACTTGACCTATATATACCCTTGACTTCAATAGAAAACCCCCCATCTGCTCAGGTATTCAATAGCCATACGTATCCCGGATAAAACTTAGCATTTCTAAGTTCAATCTTGTAATCTTATAACATTAAGTTGGTTCATTAACTACACTCTGACACTCCGCGAACGCTGTGTTTCTTGGTAGAACGAATGACTCACGCGCCAAGGCGCTAACACCCCGGAGTGGCTGACAGACTGTACGATTTAATGATGTCTGGCAAAAGGTTTTCATTTCTTAGCCTCCACCAGATTTTTTTGAGTGTCAGAATGCGCCGCAGCTGCGCGCGGTGATAATTACTGTCTGGTATATTCCTTGGCTGACTAATCCCCTTGTCTAGAAAAATGAAACGAGGTTAATATTCCAACCGCCAACTAGGGATCAATTAATTTGGATTCTGCTGGGCCCGTACAAAAATTAGAAGTTTGTACTTTTTATTGCTGGACATGCAAGTAGGATAAGCATATCGTCTCCTATATACCTATTCTCTCCTGTCCTCTTGTATCGCATTTTACCTTGTATCGCGTTCCC